>JANSVK010000238.1:0-41613 GCA_030068005.1 Cladophialophora exuberans | reverse complement strand
CAAACTCACCCACCAGTCCATCCCCACAGCCACCAAGAACGGTGACTTCCTAGCCGACCTGTACAAGCAAGGCATCAACATCAACCAAGTTCTCTGCCGGTCGAACCAGTTCCCCAGGATTCCGCGCGCGGAGCGCAGGCCGCCGATCTGCACGCCTTCGCTGCGCCACCGCTCCTCGCCGTGGAAGATGCTGAAACTTGTCCAGCGGATTGGGCCCGCGGGGGTGGCGGAAACGGTGCCTATGGTAGATGTTAGTGTGGGGGACAAGGACAAGGACAAGGACAAGGGGGAAGGGGAAGAGGGGAAACGGACCTCGAATCCGAGAGTTCGCGTTTGGATCCCACGCCATGAATGTACTGCGGCTGGATCCTTCAAAGTGCACGATTGGGAGTAAAGGCTGCCCGTTGACGCCGACGCCCTCCTGCTCCTCGATGCGCGTGACATGGAGCTGTAGTCGAATCAGACGAAACGCCTCGCGCGTGGTGATGGGGTCGCGCTCCCGCTCGGGCGGCAGCGTGTCGGCGTGGCGCTCGAAGTTGAAGCGGTACAGGTCGTTGTAGTCGAGGAAGCACACGATGCGCATCCACGTGCCCGTCACGCCGTAGGGGTCCAGCGCGTCGAGGTCCGGGCGTGGGTTGGGCTTGATGGTTCCGGCCAGCGAGGCGGAGGTGTAGCTGTCTGGTGCGATGCCCGCGAAGAGCGACTCCCAAGGCTTGAGTAGATTTGTGCGGTTGTTCGACGAAGATCTCGTGTTGTGGGTATGTGATGATTCTGATGCCGACGCAGTCGCTTCGAGCATGGTCGGCAGACCGAGGAAATCTGTTCCAATCAGCCCTCGTCGTTCGGTGTACATGCGGTGATTGTACGCCAGGACGATCATGATGGATTGCACTTTCTCCCAGTCGATCTGGCCGCTGCCGTCGTCGGCGAAGGGGCCCCACATGTTCGACTGCGTGTATCGCCGCAGGTCGTACACGCGCGAGCGGGCCCATGGATGGATATCTCGCATGGGAGTTGGATGATTACGGAGACGGAGGATCTCCTCACTGTTGGAAGAAGAGCCGTCGGGACTCATGTCGGTCTCGAGATTCGGGTGCTCGGCGTGCTCGAGGCCCTCGTCATCATCGTCGTCGTCATCCTCCGTCTCGGTGTCTTCGAACAGACCCGCCCGTCTGTGGTGACACGCCGTGCCGCTGCTCGAGGGGGGCCATTCGCCGTCGAGATTCATGCCGGCGAGGACGTGCAGTTGAGCCGAGAGTTGGCGCAGCTCTTCGGTCTCGGCGGCGGGCCATTGGTTTGGCCGGGCGCGGGCGAACAGGCTCGACCGGCAGAGAACTTGGTTGATGTTGATGCCTTGCTTGTACAGGTCGGCTAGGAAGTCACCGTTCTTGGTGGATGTGGCGATGGACTGGTGGGTGAGTTTGACGGTTTGGGTCAAGATCTCTTCGAGGTTCTGAGACTGAGAGAGTGTCAGTGGGACAAGGGACGAGCATTGTTGTCGGGAGCGTCCTTGGGCTTACCTTGACTTCTTCATTCTGTGACGCCAGAATCTTTTCTAAGTTGACAAGACGAGTTAATCTGGATCGCCACGATTCGACCTCGCCTGCGGGTGGAGGGTCCTGGAGCGTCAAGTCAATTGAGCCGTACTTATATATCAAGCGTACGAGGGAGTCAGCTTACAAAGCGAGCGAGATAGTGTCGTTTCCAGAGCAATTCATCATTTTTGATTATACTGTTTAGATGGTGACATGATCTCGATAAGGATGCTAAGTCTGTAGGTTCGACGTGTTGGAAGATGTGGCCCAGGACCTCAGCGGCCTGGTTGAGAAGATGGGCCATGGTGGCTTGTGTCAGGGTGTGGGCGTGCGACTGCGATTGCGGGGATGAGCTGCCAGGATCGACCTCAGTGACAGCCTCTTGTACGACGTTCTTCTGATCTGCGGCTGTTGATGGTGGTACAGAGAATTTGATGCCTTCCATCTCCTGGATGGATTGGCTAGTCGTTGATTAGGATGAATTGTGAAGACTCAAGAGGTCATGATGTTTCAAGTTGATGGTCTTGACTCGGATTAGATTGAATCATTGACGACTTCAATTCGGCCGATTCCCGACCGGAGATAAGCACTCCTTCATCCGGCTACAGTCCTGACCTGACAATCCTTCTACTACTCCATATTCCTTCTCTGCATCGTCGGCTCAAGCTCTGACCATAGGTTCGCATATCTCATTTCATCTGCCTGTCCAGTCCACAGAAATTGGCTCAGAGTCCATCGAAACTGTTCATACTCGACTAACCCAAATTTCATACACGCTTTTCCGAGCATAAACATGAACGAAGCATGAACCACTCCCGCCAATTTACTGACCACAGCTCCCGTTGTCAGGATCCAGATCAAGAGAGACGGAGCAAAGTCAAATTCCGTCAACTCCTCGTCCATGGTCAAGAGAGTGTCGTATAACTGCATCGACAGGACATTGAAGTGCCGATATTTGAGCGGATTCCCTCGTAGATGATGGTGGGTGAACAGCAAGGCCGCCAGAGACACCGCCCTCCAGACGGTGGCATCCCAGCGATTATTTCCGGGCGCAGTATCTCCTTGGATAATCACCCGTAACTTTCTCTCGACCCGAGCAAACATGTCACCTCGCTTCATTCGTCCTCTTTCTTGCGTAACTCGGAGAGGGCTCGTCTGCTCAATCTCACATAAATCTCGTATGTCGTTCAGAAGATTGAGGACCTGGTGTCGAGGGACGCCAGCAGCACGTAGTTCTGCACCACTCAACCCTGGTAATGGGCCAGTGTGACCTCGACGTTCAAAATCCCCCCATGATTGATCCCACACGTCAATTGGAGGAAAGCGTAATTCCTCATCAAATACCTCCGAATATATCAAGTCGTTCCAACTGATCAGTCTTTGAAGATGCTGTTGAACGTTTGATTTCAGGGAAGAAAGCCCTCCGCGCATTTGCACAATCGCCCATAGACCTGACATATGCTTGCTTGCCTCCGGGTACGAATCGATGACTAGGGCAATATTCGTCAAAGCTGCCACTGCTGCCACAGTCTCATCTGTCGCTGCGTGGCTCGGATCAGATAGGCGATCGTTGATCAGTGAGATGGCTTTGACTTTGTGCTGTAGCGTTCTCATTTCTTCCTCTGCATCAGGCGTGGCGCGACGGGAACGCATGTGCATACCCCAACTAAACATTGTGGCGTGGAACACCAGTTGGTCAGATATTGCAAATGATGACCAGGAGCTCTGCCCGTTGATCGGACACCAAGGATATCGTTGATATCGTTGAAAATGATGCAGTGACTCGTTGTCTTGACCTTCCAAGCGAACCGGAAGCACACCGAAAACATCGATCTTCCTCGACCCAAGCCAGGTCACGGGCATCCCCGGCACAAATCCTGAATCGGCGGTCTGTTCTTCATCCAGGGCGGCTGGCTGTTCGCGACCTAGGTGCCCAGATGATCCCCCTTCGGCGTCCTTGTCTGTCGGAGATGTAGACTTTTTGCCCTTTCGATAACGATAAGGATGTCTCAGTTCCAGTTCTCCAGATCGCATTCGGAATCTCATCTTCTGTCCGCCAACAGTGCCAGGGCGTTGATTGACAAGTTGCGATTCGGTATTTTTGGGTGAGACCTTTCCTGGTTTGCTCCCAGTTCCTTGCTTCTTGGCGTCTTTTCGCTCCAGGTAATTGTGCATAACATGGCCTCGCAATTTTCGAAGCTGTTGGCGATCTTGTCTGGTTGGCGGACCACTGGATTCGATGAACATAAATCCACCCTGCTTGGGTTTCTCAACTCTGTTCTTGTCGCTCGTCGGCTCAGGAGCGGAAGCAGGCAAAGCTAGATCTCCAACATCCTCGCTCTGAATGCCAGGCTCTTCTGATGAAGACATGATCTGAAATATGTTACTGACTCTGCCGTGTATTGGCAAAGAATTGAAGGGATGGAACGGAAATGGCGGAAAATGGCGGTCTGGATCTGATTGAGAAGTGAATCCGCCCTCGAGGTGGTGACAACCCAGAATTTTTCTGTGGCGATGAGGAGTGATGGTGTGGTCCTTATTTCGATATGAATAGTAATGGTTGCAAGTCTCTTGTCGTTTCTCACATCTGATCGTCAGTGCTAGGTTAGGGCCTCCAAGACAGATCAGATCTCGCTACAAAACCTAGGTGATTCAACTTCCAGACCAAAATGTGCCATCATGGAGATCACCAAAGTGCATACACCTTTTTTCGCTGATCCGATCTGTTAATTAAGGTGTTAATTAAGGCCGTAGTGGTACCTTGCCCTCGCTTGCGTGACTTGATGACGCACTGGTGCCAACCGAGCGAGCGCCGAGCTTCCATTGGCTGCTTACGTGCATCCAAAGAAAAAGTGTGATTACTGATCTCTTTCAGGGTCAGGCGTGGGAAGTCCCCTGATGTCTGAGAGAGAATAGAGCTGCCAATCAATTGATGAGTCATCTCAGATCTGGTAGCAATACCTTCCTGGATTATATAAGGATTGTAGGAAAGGATCTTTCGAACAAAATCCTCTCAATGGGCCTGCTCTAATGCTCTACCTCCCTAGGTAGGTAAGCCGCAGCCACTAAAGCGCGATTGCCGTTAAGGACACCCAGAACGCGAGATAATGATGACGAACGCGCCTTCCAACGCGACACCGTTCATGAAACGCGTCCTCACGAGCCAAAGAAAGAAAAAAATCCGAAACGGGAATTACAAGAAGAAAAATCAGCCACTCGGAGGCCACCCCGGCCTAAAAAGTAATGCTTGAATCTCGCGCGTTCTTCAATGCTTGATTGTGCATTATTCGACGAGGGCCGGATCGGGCCCGAGAAACTCAAGCCCACGTCACCCAGCGTTAGGATGTTCATTTCGCTTCGCATTCGCAAAGCCTGAGGGAGGCTTTGACATTTGGGGACGAGACATGGAATCTCTCATGGCTAACCAGGGGGTTTCATAACCCTTTTATATCCATGATTATTATGCAGACAGAACTTCGCAACACCTGCCCATCCGTCCCCCTGCTGTACGCCCTTTGCCTTTGTTTGACTCGTTCGTTCACTTGCTACTCGTACACCCCAAGTTGGCCCCCTGTGCCTATCTACGTATCTAAATCCGGCCACTCACCCGCTGAGACGCGACAACGTGGGATCTTGGTCGTCCTCGATTGCGACAATCTGGGCTTCCAGGTTTCTTCTTCTTGGAACCAAAATAGTAGCCGCCTTGCGACTCGAGATGCCCTCTCTCTCTCTCTCTCTCTCTCTCTCTCTTTTTTCTCCCCTGGCGGCACCATGATGTCGTCATCCCAAATAGTGCTTGAAGGATGCTTGAACGGTTAACCTTACATAGATAGAAAGCTTCTCTTTGGTGAATTGTGGAGGACACTATTACGATCTTCCGACCACGCCCACATCCTCGTTTTACACTCATTGTGCTTGGTGCCTTCTTTCCTCAGTATCGTATTCCTAGATTCCCCGTCTTACGCCTTGTGTTACTATTTTTCATCGTTTCTGTTTTTGTTATAAACAAACGTCACCGCTTCCTTCACCCTTTGTCCCTGTAATTGGGAGAATCCTCCCACTTCGGCATTTGGAAAAATATGCCTCCTGCTAATGATGGATGGCAGAACGGAGGCGTTGAGAATGGCATTGATCTCGACAGGACCGACTCAACGGCGGGGATGACCATGGCGGCGACAGGGAAGACCGGATTGCCATACAAGATCTCCGAACACAAGAAGAACTGGGCCATTTGGTTCGGATGTTTCTGTTTCGATGGTTGCATCTTGCCCATCATTCTGTTCTACTCGCTGTGGTTTGGATCGAATTTGACGCATTGGACGAGTAAGTGCTGCACTCACAGACATCCAACGGTGGGCCGGGACGAAAATTGATCGAAGCCAGTCTTCGCCATCATCACCTCCTTATCATTCTGGACCGCTTATCACAAATGGTACGTTTTCAGCCTATCCTCCCCCGGTCGTGACCATTTTCCGACATTCCTCCACCTAGGTTCTCCCGTGGGTATCGGATATTCCTCAAACGAGATCCAAAGTTCAGACCCATCAACGGCGGACGCTGGTGGTTCGATTGCTCGTACTACATCCTGTCCGTGGCGCTTCTGATCGTCATTGTCGAGCTCGTCGTCGCCACCGCGAGCAAGAATGTCAAAGTAGCCGTCATCGCCATGGCACCACCGTCCGTGCTCTACACCATCGGTGTCTACATGCTCCTGCAGAACACCGCCCACTGTCTGAACGTTCGAACGCCCATCACCCTCTCTTCGACCAAACGAGGCTCATTGACGCCGCCGCCGTTGTTCACCGTCATGGAGGATGTCTTTGCCGTGGATGGCTGTCATATCGGCCTGCCTGCCCGACAGGCCATGTTGGATTTGTACCGCGCGAATCCCAGGTTTCGGCGCATGTTGATGTGGTGGTCATGGATATGGTGTCTTGCCCCCCTGACCGTCGCCGTCGCCTTGTCGATTATCGTGGGTCTGGCGAAGGAAACCACGGCATTTGGTATCAGTAAGTGAATCACCCCTGATGTTGACTTCTGCATTGGCGCTAATTGATCGGTGTTCTTCAGCTTACGGCGTTTCCTTCCCATTCATTGTCGTCTTATCAATCATCACCGCTTATCAGTTCGAATGAAGGAGGTTTCAAGAGGCTCAGCCTCACGTTGTTGTGCCATAGATGTGGCCGTGCGGGCATGACCAGGGGCTCCCGTTGGTCTGGCCGCTTTTTAATCATGAAGTATTCAGCAGTCAATGTGTGGGATTTTTAGCGTGACGTAGAAGCGTGTGAAATTCATTCAAGGATCAATGATTCTGGGTTCTCGTACTCAAAGCAAGGTTAGATTTTCCTACCTATATTCCATGCCTGGCAGACCTGTGTCATAAATGGCCACCACTCCGATTTCTTCAATGTTCACCATAGAGTTGTCAAACTTCAATATCGTAAGAAAGGTGTCTTCAAGCAAAGAAAGTCCCGGACCGCCCTCCCATCTCCTGATGCCATGCCCTCGAGGTATTTGCAGCTCCCAATCCACAAGCCAGCAATGAAAAAGGGCATCAACCGGGATCTTCATCAAGAAGCCGCATCCACTTTCGACCAAGGCTACCACCAAGACCGTACTTGCAAGACTCCGATGCGGCATCGGCATCTCATCATCAGGATCTGCCGGACTATGCCTCCTGGATATTGGAATTCCATTTCAACTGCTCTGCACATGATTGTCCCAAAGGACAAGCTTCGCAACTCACTCTCGCTCAGCATTCTGGTCGTTCGCAGCAGTTTCTCCGGCACTCTCTAGAGATGGCTTGATCGGTGCGTTCGGTTGGAAGTCTGCCGGCTTCCACGTCGTCCAGCTCTTTGAGCACAGCTTCCCAATCGTCGATCTCAGATTTCACTAACTTTTCATCTTCCAAGAGCCAATTCCAGTATCCTCTGCTGTTTAGGTAATTCATACATGTATCCGGCACACTCTCACCTCTAGCTACCTGATGAAGATATTTCACCATTTGCAACACGTGGCCTCGAGGAGTTTCCCCGTCCCAATTCATTGCTTTAGAATCTGCGCCCGCTCGCAAAAGAATGTGCCATACCTCGCGCCCGTCTTTCCAAGCCGCCACATGAAGAGGAGTTTCGCCATGGTGAGTCTTTGAATTGAGACTTGCGCCGTGTTGTACCAGCGACTCGACGATATTACTACTGCCACAATGTACGGCGATATGAAGAGGAGTGGATCCGAACCCATTCTTTGCATCAACGTCCATTCCCCTGTGCAGCAACAACTCCACAGTAGAGACATCACGGCCCTGCGCCGCAGCGTGAAGGCAAGTCTCATCATCTTCACACCTCACATCAGCATCCGCTCCGTTTTTAATCAAATGCTGCACGACGTCTAGGTCCCACGTTGAGAGTGCGTAAAAGAGAGGGGTTTTCCCATGATGGTCTCGTGCATTGATGGCTGCGCCGTTCTGCAGCAGAATATCAACAATCTTCGGACAGTCGCCCGTGCTGTAGTACGGGGAATCGCAAACATGATGTAAAGGAGTCTGTCCGTCATAGTCTTTGGCGCAGGCATCCGATCCGGCCTTCAAGAGCGCTTCCAGCGATTCTGCGTCAACACGCCTTGCTGCGTGATGAAGGGGTGTCCAGAGAAGTGAATCAGTAACGGAGACATTCGCTCCTGCGTCGATGAGAAGACCCCAAATTGAAGAGGGCACACCGCATTCCACGGCTAGAAGGAGGGGCGATTCCCCCCTGGATCCCTCCACATCCACGTCTGATATCTTTGTCAACAGGAATTTGACTACTTTCTCATGCTCAGACACAACAGCGAGATGTAATGGTGAGGTAGGAAATCCGTGTATGACGCTGTCCGTTGCTCTGTTCACGTCGGCCCCTCCAGAAACCAAAAATTGAACCATGTCGGCATCTCCTGTCGCAGCAGCCAGGCATAAAGCTACAGACATCACCTTCCTGTGCTTGTGTTTACGAGATATGTTAAACACATTCCTTCGTCTGGGCCTCGGTCGCCAATTCATGGCTAGTTGTGGCAAACCAAGCGCTATTGCTACTAAGAACTTGAACTGTGGGAATTTGAACATACGCTCCCAGTCATAGACCAACTTGTACCCAAGCAAACGCATGGAGTATGCTTTGATCCACGAATATCCGGCTGATATTTGGCCATCAAAGAAATCACTAAAAACTGGAACGTCGCTTTGCTGAAAGAAAGGAGAAGCACGGGCATGCGCGACCCAATAATTTGCGGCGTAGTCCAGGAAAGGATCGGGAGTAACCGCGCCAAGACTTATGTCTTGGGACTGGCCAAGAGAAAGGGGTTCCTGTTTCAGGAATTGAAGGCATATGTCTGCTAGTTCATAGTGCCCTCGGTCTGTATCGACCCGGTAAATTTCCAAGGCTTCGTGGACGTCGGCCGCCGGACGGAGGAGATAGTCTTTGAATGATTGATGGACCAACGTGATCTTCTCATCATCCACCAGAAGAAGCCCAGAGCACAGCTGAAGCTTGTCCTTTGTTACCTCCGCTAGCTTGAGAGTGGTGGTTGGCTGGAATTTCATTGCTGTGCCAAGATCTTCAAGCTCCAAGGGTCTGAAGGCCAAGGTTGTCCATTTCAGCATTTTAGCGACGAGGTTGGAGTCTGCCTTGTTGACCCCTCGGAGGATACGAGCGTAAATGGCGTTGAGACCAGCAGGTAGACTCTGAAGACAAGACTCGGTCTCCGAAACACCGACTTTTCGCAAGAAATCCAGGGCAAACGAAATCCAAAGGAAGGTGCCTTCCGAGCGTGCCCGTAGATTTTCCAACACAAATTGCTTTAGGGCTGGAGGATATTTTTTCATTTGTGATAGTTCATTGACTTTCTCTTGGAGATAAGCTTCCACATCCTTGAGAATTTCGGCGTCAGACTCAGGGTCCAGAGTGAGATGAGGATGCCTATCCAACGCCTCGCTAATTATTTTTGGGAAGTGTCGGCTTACAACAATTATCCTGAGTCTCGAAGAGGAAGGGTCGCGGAGCTTTGGCAGAAGAACTTCCAATGCTGAACTTTGTAATTCGTCGATCCCATCTACCACGCAATAGAGGCTCGGGACGTCCAGGTGGTGTACCAGAGTCTGAAGAATTCTCCAAAGGCTCTCGAATGATGACTCCTCGAAAAGCCTGGATTTTTGAATTCTGAAGTCCGGTATTATGTAGTCGATCAGATTGGGATGAGACAGAAGAAGGTGGAAAATGAGACCTCTTAGTACGGAGGACGCCGTGTTCCGTCTATTGTCTCTATTGTCGCAGAAAAAGTAGACCACTCGCAGGCTCGGTCGACCTGTTTGTGATGCAAGCGTCTCTAACTCTTCAGTTAGAAAGATTGAGAGCATTGTTTTGCCTTTGCCAGGTGCCCCATGGATCCATAGAAGCGGTGAATTGGAATCAGGTCTCTGCCAGATCTGATACTTGTGGTTTTCGGTGATCCAAGTACAGGTGCCTAAGGAATGTTTCCCTTTTGTTCGAACCAACGCGGCACGATCATCGATGGGGTTTGTGATGTAAAGCTCAGCGAGACAATAGTCTTTCCATTGCTCGATGGTTAAGGCAGAGTCCTTAACATCACGGAGGCTCTGCAGCTGCGAATTGAGAGTCTGAATGTGCCGTGCTTGAATTTCCCTGCGGATATAATGAGCTGGATTCGAAGACGGCCGGCTGACTTACGCATCGATCTGTGAAAGGCACAAGGCCAAAGTGGTCTTGTCCCTTTCAATCTGTTCTAGAGTGTTGGTGATATTCTCGTCACTCCAGGTTGCAATCAGGGACTTCTTGAAGACGATGACTTTGCTATCAGGTGGATTTGCTTTAAGCCTCTGTAAGGTGGTCGAGAGGGCTTCAGCCCTGGTGTTGATCGATGTCACAATGTCAGCGACTGGGGGACAATGATACGAAGCATTTGCTTTGATGCTTTCAACAACAAGTGCCAATTGGTTTAAAGAAGTGATATGACTTAGAACCGTCGCCGGTGCCCCTCGAATGCTTTGAGCGAGTTTGACTATCCCGATGATCTGCTCAGTTAGCTGGGATGCCGCGGCAACCGCTCCGAGCACCTCTGCCATGGTTTAGGTTCTGGTGATGGGGTCGAGAGCGACGTGACTGGTATTGAGGTATGACCATTCCAATGGATCTCACCATAATGGAAAAGTAGAAGTCAAAGATGTCACAATGGTGAGGCTGAGGTCTGAAAACTCCGTGTTCGCCTGGCCCCGCACTAAGTGCCTCTCCAGGCTGCGTTCTCGTATTTAGAGGCATCGCCATTGGCGCTGGCATCTCTGATGGCAAGATGCAACGAACAAGGCACAAGAGAAAGAAGCTTGGACTTGCGATTGGGCGCTTACCTTCTTGGACAAGGGGTGAAGAGGCAGGAAGACGCGTTTGGCTTTGCCAAGCCAAGAAAAACCTGGGCAGGCGCGTCCTTAAGAGCTTGTGATTATTTAAGCTTCACGTGGCTCGGTAGCTCCTGCCATCAGTGCCTGAAAGACTGTCGTGGCTGCCCAGACTGCTTAAGATGCTCCTCCGGAGGCCTAATTTAAGCATAACCCCTTCGCCCTTGCACTATCTACCGCAATCTCTCTCTTTCTCACCCGTATTTCCAAGTCACACTTCGGTCTCAGACCTCGCTGGCGAGCCTATCTACAACCAATCACCAACCACGAGCGTCGGCCTTATCTGACAGACATCTCAATCTACACAATCCTGACGTGTTGGAATTTGCTATTAACATCATGAAAAGATAGGTGTCACGCCGTTGACACCATGACTGATCCATTCACCTTCCCAAACTGGATCCAAGCTCGACTTCCAGCCTCGATGGATACGAAGCCACAGGTACCGAGCCCTTGTACATATGCTCTGCTCTCTCTCCTTCGATGAGTATTTCCTTGTATGACTCTTTCCATTTTGACTGCAGATTTACCATCTGTTTGAGCTTAGCTTCCTTTGTTTGGTGTCGCTTACTGCAGTGCTCCACGTTTTGTCACAACTTTCATGGCACTAATTAGATCTTCTCGACAATCTCGACTTACGCCTTGATCCTCCTGCTACGCCACCATGGCCGATTCCATGGAAAAGAAGGAGCCCGATACTCCCGAGGAAGCACTCGCGACCGGCGACCAGCAGCCCGTTATCTCTATGGGCGGAGAAATCGTCAATGCCTCTGGTCACGTTGATCAACTTCACCGCCAGTATGGACTGCTCAGTATATGCGGTCTCGCATTGACGGTCGACAATGCCTGGGTCGCTCTTGGGACTTCCCTTGCCGTCTCCATTTACAATGGTGGACCTCCTGGAGTGATTTGGGAATTATGGATTGCAGCATTCTATTATAGCTTCATCAACGCGTCTATCGCCGAGTTTGCTTCTTCCGTGCCTTCTTCGGGCGGCGTATACCACTGGGCGTCTATTACAGCTGGACCAAAATGGGGCCGACCTGTGGGTTTCTTTGCCGGGGCCCTGAATTACTTCGGCTGGCTCTTTGACTTGGCATCGATCGCCTACATCATGTCCGAGCTGGTCGTGCAAATGTACTTCCTGTACCACCAGGACCTCGTCATTAAGCAATGGAATCTCTTCGTCGGCTTGGTGTGTATCATTGTGCTTTGCTTGGCCATCACCATCTTCTTCAACAGCAGCTTGGCGTACCTACAGCATTTTGGTCTCTTCATCGTTACCGTTGGTGGCATCATTACCATTATCGTCCTTGCCGCTATGCCTTCGTCGCACGCGTCCAACAGCTTTGTGTGGACTAATTTCGAGAACGATACTGGCTGGAGCGGTGGCGTTGCCTTCTTGACTGGTGTTCTAAATGGTGCATTCACAATCGGTACGCCTGACGCCGTCACTCACATGGCCGAAGAACTCCCAAACCCCAAACGCGACCTCCCTAAAGCCATCTTCGCTCAAATCGGCCTTGGCTTCCTGTACGCGTGGTGTTTCGCCATTGCACTCTTCTACGGTGTTAACGACCTGTCCGCCGTACAAAACAGCAACGGGTCCTTCCCTCTCGCCCAAGCCTATGCCCAGGCAACCGGCAGTCGCGCAGCAACATTTGGTCTGCTCTTCATCATTTTCCTCTCCCTCATCCCATGCCTGATCGGAACATTCTTGACTGTTGGACGAACGTGGTGGGCACTGGCGCGCGACAACGCGACCCCCTTCTCTGGCTTCTTTTCACACGTCAACGAACGCCTCAGCTGTCCAGTTGAGGCCACCCTGCTCACGGGGATTCTGACCCTCGGCCTTTGTGCCATCACGCTGGGGAGCACAACGGCTTTCACCGACTTAGCAGGTTCATTTGTCGTGCTGAGCAGCATGTCCTACGCAGTCACCATCCTGCCCAACATCATCACCCGTCGAAAGTACATGCCCGTGGGACCATTCACGCTCGGCAAGTTCGGGTACCTGATCAATGGTCTAGCCGTGTTATTCATTATCTTGTTCGACATTTTCTTCTGCTTCCCAGTAAGTCCTGCCACATATTCTCTCAGTCCCCAGATCTTGCAACTAACAAAACCCCTCAGTTCGCTCTCCCCACGACTACGGCAACCATGAACTACAACTCCGTCATTCTAGTCGGCGTCGTCACGCTGACCACGTTCTGGTGGTTCGTGCACGCGATACGCAAGTACGAGGGTCCCAACGTCGCCAAGATGGTCGAGGTCAACATGCTCGAAGCGAGGCGCGCGTCGAGGGTGTAGCTTTTTTTGAGTAATACCAGTATAGTACTTGACAGCTAGAATTTCTTCGAGCTGTAGACGTTTTAGGTTTAGAATCCATACCTGTAATCCTTGTTGAATTAACATGCCCTTGTACGTGTCCTACTAGTATACAGACTCGCGAAATCCAAGTGCCAATCACTCGGGAGGTCCTGCTCTCACTGTACTAATCTGTTCCATGCCTCCCTCCCCTTGGCCCTCTTCCTGCCCTCCGCGCTCCTGGCTTCTTCAAAGTAAATTAAGTCAATCCCTCAGTATCTCCCCGCCGTGCAGTGGGATCTAAGACCCAAAATTTTAGAAAGATAAGCAATATCCCACACATGGACCATAGTATGTGCCAGGCATGTTGGTACCCCACAGTCGCCTGATTCCAAGACCTCGAATTCAGCAAAACGGGGACAGATGATGTGAGACCGGAATCTCCCCAGTACGTGTGCATGAACCCGTGTGCGTGGACATACTACACAGTACACAGATCCCGCTGATTCCAGAACAATTGAGTTAATCGCCCCGTCCGCTTCCCATCGGAGTTTTCTACGTGTACCTCGTCCCCACGTCACGCTGTACAGATCGGGAAATCATGGGCGTGAGGTGATGACGCGTGGCTAATGAATTCCCACCATGGGACATACTATATGGGCCGCTCGGGGGAAATTCCGACCGCCGGGTTTTTGTCGCGGAGCAGTATTCCCCATCGGTATCTATTTACCTACGTGGGGGAGGAAAAGAAACTCGCACATATATCTTGTCTAAACATGCGTACAAGTATATAGAAACCATGTGTGAATGGAGGAGTACATATAAAAGTCGAAGCCAAAGCCAAAGCCAACGAAAAATCGCTCTTGTACAGACTGACAGATTGGCAGGCAGAAACAAACATGAACACGTAAGTATGTCTAAAAGCGCTTGGCAGCACATGAACTGTAATCAATCTCCCATAGCTTCTCAAACAAAAAAAGGAAAGAAGAATTCGTAAGGTATTCCTGAAACTCCCACGCTCGCAAACAAAAAAAACCTGAACCTTGGAAGATCTCAAGCACCCATATAAAAGCACCCTAGCTCATCCAGCCATCCCAGCCCATCCATGTCTATAACTTGTTTCACATCACAGGTCGTCGTTCAGAAAATTCATCATCTCCCATCCCCCAATCTCAAAAGAACTCATTCTCCACCACTACCAGCACCATATCTATACGTTCCACACAGTCCAAATACCCAACCCGCCTCACGCGTGCCAGGGAACTGCATCATGTAGACGCGCTCTTTGCCCAGCGTGACGCCGCCCGTGTCGGCGATCATTTCGTCCTCGCTCCACACCTTGACGGCAATGCCAGTCTGCATGACACGCTCGAAGCAGCTTTCTCCAAGCACGCTGTCCAGCAGCACCACGTCGCTGGATTTCTTGGCCGTGATCACGATGCGTTTCTCACGCCCGTTACCGTGGACCCGGTGAGGCGTGTGCGAGGAGCTGGGGAGTCGAGGACCACCGCTAGCTGGAGACGCGTTCGATGGTGATCGAGCATGGCGCGGTGTTGCAGGTGGTGAGGCGCCGGCAGGGAGACTTGGGCGATTGGGTGTCGTCTGTCCACTTTCTGAAACTGGTGCTGGTAGGACAGTCAGCCGGGCAGCACCCAGGTTCTCCCAGTGCTGTCCCTTTCTGACATACAGCCGGATCTTCATGTTGTTGACCATGCCTCCTCCCTCTGCTGCAGCCGCACTTGTCGATGGAACGTTGGGCCCATCTTTGCCTGGCACGAAGCCCATCTGGCTAGGGACTGGAGTACTGGAGCCCGAACCCGTTCTTGTCCCGCTTCCGCTACTGGAAGAGTACAGAGAGCCCCCTGTTCCGCTGCTGCCATTCTTGCGATGGACCGACGACCGATGGAGATTGAAGGCATTACTAACACCAAGTCTCTTCAGGGCCGAAAACGCGCTGTTCATGGTCCCAGTGCTTTCAACTGACATGTCAACTGAGACAGGTGCAGGTGCAGATGACGCTCGATAACTTGATTGCTTCTGACTACCGAAACTGAACCATGAGCTGGACTTGGCGCGGTTTTGCTGAGCTTGTCCAACATTGAATGTGACCGATGGCTGACGGTGAGGGCGAGCATTCTGAAGCTGAATATATGTGGGATTGTTGCAACGTGCCCAGTTGATCATTCCATATAACGCTTCACATTCTTCTGGGTTTCGTGAGCGAAACATGACATTATTGGTCGTCCTTATCTTCGAGTTGGCCGTCGGAGGCGATCGTATAGAAATGTCAAGCGCAGTTCCTCTTCGCAGTGGCACAATTGGGGTCAACTCGAACGCAACCAAGGGCTGCTGAGCCAACGACGACGTTCTTGAATCCGAGTCTGCTGAAGACTGGCTGTCAATGTTGCCTCTGGGATTGGAATGTGCTGCTGACATCTCAAAAGCCTCGATCAGACCGGGAGAAATGAGGATGGAACATTCATCGGGATAAATTTGTTCCCACATGCCCCTGTCGGACCAGGCGCAAATCAGTGCAATTGTCCTGTTCTTCTTGTGTTGTGGAACCGTGTTTGACGCAGGGACGGAGCGGTAAGGCCCTTGAGAAGCAGAATCTGAAGGTGCAAGAGTTCGTGTTCCTGTCGATTTCATCGAAGATGGAGGCATTGACTGAAGCACAGATGGCTTTGATGTCCGACGGCCACCAGCGATCGCCACCAGTGGAGTTGGCACGTCTCCATGTTCCGACATGAAGCCTTCAGATGTATCTGACGATGTGTCACTTTCACTGTCTGAGTCGTAGTCCGAAGAGCTACTCGAGCTCGTGGAAGGTGCATATTCATGCTTTAATGGAGACGAACCCCGTCGCCTCAGAGTCTTATCTGACGGGCTCGGAGTAGGCTTCAGTACTGGGCTGATTTTCACATTCGACGTGGGTTGCAGAATACCTGGACGATGAGGAGGTGTCGCTGGGGGAGAAGAAGACACATCAAAGCTAGGCAGCCTAGGACGACCTTGACGTGAGCTATGAGCCGGCGGGGGAGGGACATCTTCAGTATAAATCTGACTTTTCGATGACCTTTTCTCATCGCGACTAGACTGGTGTGAGCTCCGAGTTTCCTTTGAGAGTTGTTGCTTCTCAGGGGATCGCTGCAAGTTGTCCTTCTGTACAAGACCCTCGGATACCGGTCCTTGTTGTGGGCGAACTTTGTTGACAGTTGGTAGCTCTCTCGACGGCGTTGACGACAATGCGCGAGTGTAAACTGGTCTTTGTGATGATGCTTCCCGAGTCGGACAAGGGTTCGAAGGGGTATTTTGTGCAATCGGCTGTGAACTGATAGTTGTTTGTTTCGGTGCCGAACTTGCTGGTCTTGGGGTCTGCTTCTGCGGAGACACGAAATCACTCTTTGTTGCATGAGGCATGCTCTCTGCCCTTGGAGTCCTTGGCAGAGTTCTTTCATTAACATGTTGTTTTGGCGCTTTCGTCGCGTTGACGACCTGTGATGGGACAGATGGATGGGAAGGCTTCATCGACTCGAAAGGTTTTGGTTGTTTGCTATAATATCCGGAATTGGTCGCCGAAGTCATCAACGATGATGAAGTCGCTGTTGTGAGCGTGTCCCTGGTCGAACGATCTGAAATGGTAGATCGATCCGAAGATACGACCGAGGGCACAGGCCGCCTCGACAATTTGGTGGTCGGTACATGGTACTGTGGTGAGGGCTTAGAGGCAAGTCCACCGCCGAGGTTCAGTCCTGGCGATGACCTGTGGACATGTGGCTTCGAGGTATCCGATCCTTGACTCATTTCACTTCGAGCACCGAGCACAGACGGTTCGCCAATTGGTAGATCCTGCTGTACAGCTGCAGGACTCTTGACCGATGGCTGGCTTATTGCTTCTGATTTTGGAGCCTGAGTCTCACCCTTCGCCATTATCGCTAGAGGCGCTGGTCGTTGGTCGAAGTCTTGGATGCGGTTCAGCCTGGGCGGTAAGGGATTCGAACCTAGCATGTTCATCCATTCGGTCACGGCTTCCTTGTCATCTGTCTTCAAAGCAAGCAATTCGTGCCATTCCTTCCCAAAGCTAGCACGGCCGCGGACCATGATGACTAGATCATATCCATCCTCACCACGTCTAGTGGAAACGCAGTTCAACTCAATTGGAGCAAAGAGGAGCCATTTGCCCGTGTCGTCGACTTCGCAGACAAGTACATCTCCACCAGCAAGGTCACCACGAGCGTTATCTCGAAAGATCAACTCTACACCACAATCCAAGCGTTGTCCGCTAGAATGATATATGGTGAGGTTGAAGAAATCTCGAGCCTTGACACGACGATTCTTGTTGACATCGACATGTGCCATTGCTGACATTGACCGTATATCTCGTGTCCGTGTAGCGTCGATATTCGAAGCAGCCTCATCCTCTAGGCGAGCTTGTTCTTCTTGGTTGCGTCTTCTTGCCAGATTTGTTAATTCAGCATAGGCATCCGCCATTTGAGCAGCCAGGGGGATGTCGCATTGATCCTTGATCTGGCCGAATGTCCTGCCGAACGCTTTGACTCTGACAAGAGGTCGCTTTAACAAATATGCTACATCAACCTTCTTGCCTTCTGTGTCAATCACATCGCCCGCGTCATCTCGCGCCATGCCTTGATCAGATGCAGTTGGGTTTTCAAGAGGCGTAAGATTAACAATGACATCTTGAAAGCCAAGTCTCCAAGCTTGTAGATAGTCCCGGTACGCTTTCTCAGCTGTCTGCGCCCAGTGGAGGAGATTCTCGACATTGTCAAGCGGAATTCGTCTATGCAGATTCTTCAACCTCTCGAGCGCGATTCCCATGTCAATGATGGGCTTCGTGATGCTCCCACCATCTGGCCCACCAGTGGAGGATGTGAAAAGTCCTGTGGCGGCAGCAGCATCCGTCTTGGACAGGATGAACTGAAGCAGGACCGGGATAACACCATCAACGAGAGTTTGTAGTTCTCGGCTGTATTTCTGTTCATCTGCCACCAGTCCATCCAAAGCATCTCGCGCTGATGTCAAGTACTGTTTGGCGCGTGAGGCTCGTGTATTCCTTGCCGATCGACGGTTCTTGCTCCCTCTTGGCATAGAGAGCACCGACATGAGATCGTCGTGAGTGGTAAGCTTCCGTTTGAGGTCGCTGGTTTTCTGTGGTTCGGATTCTTGGAGTGTTACATCGACATTCTTCTGCCCAAGCGTCTCTACAGACGCTATCGTTGAGAGTCTATGCCCTCCCGTCGGTGGACAAGGTCGGGCTGTTGGTGACTTAGCTGGCACTTCTTCAACGGTCAGATCCTTTGCTGGGGAGCTGAGCGGCTGCGCTTGTTCATCAATCTCCGTAGTACTGCGTCTAGAAAGATCTCGCTGTCGGTGAACCTTAGCCCCTCTCCTCCGCAAACCAGATGGTGAGCCTTCACTTTCATCGTGTTCCGCGTTCCGGGTAGTGCGACGTCTTGAAGTTGAGTTGCGGTCACCAGTTGAAAACGGTATTGATCCACTACGAGGAGGTGTCTCAGGAGGCACAGGATCTGTACGCGGGGAAATGGAGTCCCATATCAGATTAGGGTCGGTAACGACGGATTTTCCTCCGGAAGACCTTTTCCTGTGTGTGCGTTTCCTCAATGGTTGAGGGACTTCCACAGATGGAAGATCTTCCAAGGGTTGCGACTCAACAAATGGATCGGGTTGTTCGTCAAGCCAGGCCTCGATACTGGGAAGTCGATTGCTGACTTGTGGCACATTTTCCGATTTCAAGAACATGCCTTTTAATCGCCCTTTTTTGGACCTTGGCGTATCGAGACTAGGGGCTGTAGGTGTTGGGTTTCCCAAAGTCTCTGCATATCTGCTTGGTCTCCGAGCACTGGGACTGGTGTCGTCCAACATCTCTGAAGTATCTGAACGCCTCTCAAAGTCTCCGGAGACAACAGATTCAGTGGTCATGTGTCGAGCCAATTCATCATCGATTCTACTCTCAAGGTCGTAAATTGGAGGGGGCGCTTCGTCGGGCATATCTTCAGCATGCAAAGGCGTTACTCTGATGCCATCGTCAAATTGTGCTGGCGGCTTGATTTCTTGATCCGGGATTACCGAACGATTGGTCCGTGATCGCCGCCGTGCTCTAGGTATAGTTTCTTGATTTGAAGTGTATAACGGGTCATAGCGCCGCGACTCCGGGCGAGGACTGACTTTCGGTTTCGTGCCCTTGTCTTTTGCATCACTTTGAGCTTTCCAGTGACTGTCACTGATAATGCGCCGTCTCGGGGTGCTTTTGCTCCTCTGACTGTCCTCAGGCTTCTTCTTGTCCTTCTCTTTAGCTCTGCTGCTAACGCGAACATTGGCGTCGTCACCGTAATCAGATTTGGCTCTCGAGGAAGCGGAAAGGCACTCTGATATCGGAATGGATCGCACGCTGACTGCATCCGGGGCAAGTGCATTTGCAGCACCCTGGGCTTGCCATTGTCGAATGCGATCCTGGACGGAAGTCGGTTCGTGTAGGTTGGGACGAGGCGAAGGATCTACATATTTGCTTTTGGATGGGCGCGTGTCGAACTTGTCGGTCTTGGAGGTGCCACGGGCGGGTTTTTGGTTTGAGTCTGTTCGCATTGACAAATGAGTCAAGGAAGCTGTTTTCGAAGCTCTCAGGTCTATCGGATGTTTTCAGGCACTCGATTTCCGGGGGGTGTTTTCGTGGGCACTAAGCGTTGCTGGTCGAGCATGTTGAGATGGACTTCGATGCGGCGTAGCGGTGAGAGCGTCGAAGCAGATAGGGGCACTGATGCAGGCTGCGGAAAAGATGTCTCAACTCCTAGCTAGAAACCATCAAGCAGATCAGATTGGCATCTCATGCAAGGCGCTGCGAGTGTGGCACAGGTTTCTGGTAGCGTGGTTGAGATGCGAGTTTGCGTGGCGTCAAACTGCCCGCCATCAGGCTTCGGCTAGGCGAATCGCTGGTTTCCACGACAACAGCCGAATCGAATCGAATACGAATCAGATTTAGCCCACATGTGGGATTTTGGAATTATGACATACACGTCTCATTGATATTATTATTTTTACTATGTACAAGTATGCATCAAAGTACGATGCTGATGCTGATAATGGTGCAGCTCTTCTGAATTTCTAAGGTCCCCTGCAGAGACAGCGGTTTGGAGTTCAAACCCAACCAGGCCTTGCCTCGCCTCGTGGATGCCTCGGATTGGATATTTTTCTCTTTTGTGCAATCCTGTCATGCACGTTTAGGTACACCATTGGCTTTGGGGCGAGCGACAGTTCCGTTTCCTTGCATGGACTTGGACATCCGGTCGAGCGCTTTGAACGCCTTAGCAGTCCATCTCATGCTACTGGCGAGTAGCACTAGAAAACGGTCATTTAAAAAAAGGACAACAGGCACCGAATGAACTCACATGTCGGGATAACAATCCAGAAAGCGTTCATCAAGAAATAATAGAACCAAAAGTAGTAAGCTTCTGGTCTACAATATGACAAGTGTTTGTAGTAGTGGTCGAACATGGATGTAGCGTAGTACAGGACGTCCCCGTAGAGCTGGCCGAGCGAGACAATCGCCTGAAGGGGATAGCGAAGTGGGTGCGAGACAATGATGTAGTATACCATCAGAAATGACAGAGGGCCCCAACAGACCTATATTCGAATCAATGTGCGTCCTTGTACCTTAGTACGTAGCTCTGTCTTACCGCAGTGATAGTTTCCATACACAACACAAACGGGTCAGAGGTTAGGTATCTCGAGTCTGATAGCGAGTATTCTTTCCATAGCTGTCCAAAGAGATCCTGCATCCCACCCATGCGAGTATGATTGTAGGCAAAATAGCCTTCGAAGAAAAGGTGAATGAAGCCACCTGCCAAGCGTCAGTATGCCACCTTTGTAATTTGCAACTCTTCCATACACAAGCAGAACCACAGCGCAATGAATTTATCCAAAGTTCGGAGACGCGGCCCAAAGACTGAGGCGAGGAGCCATGTCGAGGAGAGAATCACAGAGCAGCCAGCGGCAAATGCACCGAGCAATTGAGGTACGGTCAAGTCGTGGGCAACGAAACCCGGGATCTCGATGTTGGTAGGATAATAGGGGTGGGCTGGGAGAACCACGGCAGGCGAAGGCTCGGGAGGTGATGGGGACGAGGAATCAGCGTTTAGGAGGCTTTTGAAGAAATCCATTGTAGTTGTACTGGAAGTTGCGGGTGTGCGTAGTTCGAAGGAGTGGAATTGAGCAAGAGCGCTCTCGTTGTTCGACTTGGGCAAGGCGAAGAAAGGCTGGTTGAGAGAAGGAAAGTCTTGATACCTGGCGCCGAACTCCCTGACGACCTTGTCTCTATAAAGAAATGGGTATTCGTACCAGACTGAAGAATGAATGAATAGCTGGTCGGGCAGGAAGACAAAATATTGATCGAGAATTGGTGCAGCTGTGTTGGCAGCCTTCACCTCTCGCATCGAATAGATTTTAGTTAAGCTTGCCCAATAGAAATGGGGGTCTCCACGTCCGCTCGTCCAGGTCTCCAGGGGCCTTAGGCTTCCTAGGCAGCCCTACTATATTGCTCCCACACCCCGAGAGGAACTAGCACGGGAGGTCTTCCGCACCCACAACTTTAATTGGAAGTCTCTCGACATCAACTCGTCCAACTCGTCAACCTGATCTCGACCATCTCCTTCTCTACGTCACGTAACCCATACTGTACACCACCTTGACAATGTCAGTGCTCGCTTGTAGCGATGCCAATTCCTTGCAGATAATGTTATTCATTTTCATTGATCAGATCTTGTCCCACGTTGTGCGTTTCTCCTTGGGTGCTCCCCATCCCAAGCCCAGCAGCTACATACAGCCATGTAATCATGGAACCATCGCTTCAATCACATATTCCACTTCCAGCGGCGTATTCCCATCGCTCACACCCCCTCCTCCATCCGACTATGCCCTCTTCTGCCTGCTCCGACCCTTCACATCCCACTCACAAACACATGTTCCTGAAAAAGTGGACTTCGGTGGGTGAACAATGCGATCCTTTCGTGTTGCGGGGCCGGCCGAGGAAAGGTAGGCGAATGGCGTCCCCTTGGCGTCATTCATGATCCTCGACGACTGGCACATGGAGAATGACGAATTTTTCACGGCCTTCCTTTGAGATCTGCCATTCGTCACCAGAACCCGCCCCTTCCAGATGTCAGGCAAAGTCTTGCTAGGTGGCAACTCAATGTTGCCAGCGACATCCCGAGTACCGTAAACCGAGAACCGCAAAATATCGCTATATACATCATCGGGGCAACTCGTACAAGATGGATGAAAGCTCTTCTCTTGCAATAGCTTGGCGACTCAGTCCAGGCGCATTACTGTTATAGCTATCCGAAAGGAGCTCTACTTTACTTGGTCCATTGACCTTGACATTCACTTCCACTTAAATTTCTCAATTGACTTGTAAAATTGTCGTTGGGAGAGGTATGGCCAAAATGGCTAAACCGATTTTCTGTGCCACGCATCCAAGAGCGTGTAGCACGGCCTTTGAACGAGTCCGATAGCTGGTACCGGTGTTGAAAGTTACAGAGCTGACAAATAAAAGGTCTTTATGACGAGGCAAGACTTGACCTGCGTCCACGAGCCATTTGGAGACGCATTCTACTATGGGTGAGCAGCCTTCCATGGAGGGGATTGCGGGTCAGATCTGACTCGATCCTTCAGTCCAGAGCGACTAGGTGTCCGCTACGAAGCCGACGAAGAGGCGAGAAAGGCCTCCGGCTACAGTAACTCGAACTACAAGACGATTTTTGATCGACTCGATGATGAAGAAGCCAAAGTGAGTCTGCATATGGACAGTTGCACTTTTGAGAAAGGTTTGTGTCTCATTTTGTTATAGGGTAAACGCGTATTTATCAAGGACATTTTGCACTATCTGGTTCCTCCGGATCAGCAAGCACCAAAACTGGCCCCCTCCCTGAGCCCTCCCAAACGTGGCATTGGTACAGATTCCACGAGCAACGGAGCGAACGGAGTGAATGGAGTGAGCGGAAGCTACCATGCCAATGGTTCAAATGGTGCCAACGCAACCTCTCATACCAACGGGGCTAACGGCGTCAACGGCGCTCACCATACGAATGGTCTCAATGGCGTCAACGGTGATCATTCAAATGGTGTCAATGGAAACCATACCAATGGCATCAACGGCACGAAGGCTCCGTTTCCTTTCCAAACCGAGGCCGAGCCAGGAAACCCAACCATCATTCCCAAGGCCCTACTTGACAAATTTCACTTCACCTTCCTGATTCGAGATCCTCACTCGAGCATCCCATCCTATTACAGATGCACCATCCCTCCACTTGACGACGTGACTGGATTCTACGAGTTCTACCCGAGTGAAGCTGGATATGACGAATTGCGGCGCTTTTTCGATTACGCACGAGGTGTTGGCCTAGTTCAGCAGAAAGAACCCGTTATGGAGAACGGAGCAGATGATGCAAATGGTTCTAACGGTCAAACAGAGACGCCTGAGGTGTGTTTGATTGATGCTGATGATTTGCTGGATGATCCCGAGGGTATCCTCCGGGCTTATTGTAAAAGCGTGGGCCTCGAATTCCATCCTGAAATGATGAATTGGGACACCGAAGAGGATCAGCAGCATGCAAAAGAGGTGTTTGAGAAGTGGAAAGGGTTCCACGAAGACGCCATTTACTCCAACGACCTGAAGCCTAGAAAGCACGTGAGTGAAATACTTGTTCCCAAGCCCCAACAGCGCTAATTTGATTCAGAAGAAAGCAGCAAAGACCGAAGAACAATGGGATGCTGAATGGAGAGAGAAGTATGGTGAAAAGGCAGCAAAGGTGATTCGAAAGACGGTTGATCAAAATATGCCCGACTACTTGCACCTGAAGCAGTTTGCCATCAAAACATGAGAGGCAGGAAACACGACTCAAACCAGATAAGTAACAAATAATAGGTAGCAACGCCATTTAATCGGCGCAACGTTTCTCGAACAGCTTGACACTGTGGTCTGATGGATCGAGTGCAGGAAGTGAAGGAACTTCCTGGCGCCACGTGATTGGTCCAGCTGGTTCCTGAAACCTCAAGCGACTGCCAAGACATTCTAGGCTATTCTGGAAGGTACGATGTCATAGTAGCAACCTCTCCGTGGCTCCAAAACTTGTCCCGCAGTCCAGTTCCTCGCAAAATTGGGCGCCAATGCTCAGGTATAACAGTCATTGTACTTTTCTTCTCTCTAACTTTCTTCGTTTCCCAAAGTAAAACACGAAATAATCACGAAATTATACACTGCCGTTGTTGCAGAAACCTAAATCGCTGAACTCATGGCTTCGGGTACGCCTCAGTTCACTGATCGTGCTGCAAAGGCACTCGGCGACGCAGCAAATCTTGCCGAACAGTACGCCCATACTCAGATCCTACCAGTTCACCTGGCAGTCGCTTTGTTTGATCCTCCGCCGGACGAGTCAAAAGATCAACAGACCACTGTCAATGCCTCCCAATCTCATGCCTCTGCTCCCCTCTTCCGACAAGTAGTAGAAAGAGCCCATGGCGACATTCAATTACTCGACCGAGCCTTCAAGAAGGCTCTTGTGCGGTTACCCAGTCAGGATCCCCCGCCAGAGCATGTCACCATGTCACCGTCTCTTTCCAAGGTGATCAGATCGGCACAAGAACTACAAAAGACACAGAAGGATAGCTACGTGGCCATTGATCATTTGATCACGTCATTGGCACAAGACTCCAAGATCCAAGAAGCACTCAAGGAAGCCAACATCCCCAATACCAAACTCATTGATGCTGCTATCCAGCAAATCCGAGGAACGAAACGCGTGGATTCAAAGCAGGCGGACTCGGAGGAAGAAAATGAAAACCTCAAAAAGTTCACAATCGATATGACTCAATTGGCAAGGGAAGGCAAACTCGACCCGGTCATTGGACGAGAGGAGGAGATCCGAAGAGTCGTTCGGATTCTCTCCAGAAGAACCAAGAACAACCCTGTCCTCATTGGTGAGCCTGGTGTGGGAAAGACCACCGTCATCGAAGGTCTTGCCCAGCGGATCATCAATGCCGATGTCCCTGCCAATCTTGCCGCATGCAAACTTCTCTCGCTCGACGTTGGTTCTCTTGTGGCTGGTAGCAAATATCGAGGTGAATTCGAAGAGAGGATGAAGGGTGTCCTCAAAGAAATTGAGGCATCCCATGAGATGATCGTTCTCTTCGTGGATGAGATCCATCTGCTCATGGGCGCGGGCGCCAGTGGAGAAGGTGGAATGGATGCGGCAAACTTACTCAAGCCTATGCTTGCACGCGGACAACTCCACTGTATTGGTGCCACCACCCTGGCCGAATATCGCAAGTACATCGAGAAAGATGCCGCCTTCGAACGACGATTCCAACAAGTTTTGGTCAAGGAACCCACCGTGCCCGAGACGATTTCCATCCTCCGTGGTCTAAAAGAGCGCTACGAAGTTCACCATGGTGTCACTATTCTTGATGGTGCCATTGTTGCCGCAGCGACATTGGCCGCTCGCTACATCACTTCTCGACGACTTCCCGATTCAGCCGTTGACCTCATCGACGAGGCTGCCGCCGATGTCCGTGTCATCAGAGAATCCCAACCAGAAGTCCTGGATAATCTCGAGAGACGACTTCGACAGCTCGAAATCGAAATCCATGCCCTCCAGCGTGAAACCGATCCTTCGTCAAAAGAGCGGTTAGACGAAGCCAAACGTGAAGCAGCCAATGTAAAAGAAGAGCTTGAGCCGCTGAAGGAACACTACGAACGCGAAAAGAACAGATCCCGAGAAATTCAGGAAGCCAAGATGAAGCTCGAACAGTTGAAGAACAAAAGAGATGAGGCTGAACGTTCAAATGACCTCCAAACAGCCTCTGACCTGACGTACTATGCAATTCCTGACGTGACCCACAAGATCAAGGAACTTGAGGCATCCAGAGCTCAAGCCGATGCCGAGCAACATGCCAGGCTTGGTTCCCTCGGTGAGGTATCTCCGACCGATGCTGTTGGTCCAGAGCAAATCAATGCTATTGTGTCCAAGCAAACCGGTATTCCCATCACAAGACTGCGGGCTTCGGAGAAGGAGAAAATTCTTCACATGGAACAGCAACTTGGCCGTACCGTCGTCGGACAAAAGGAAGCTGTTCAAGCTGTTTCGAACGCTATCAGATTACAACGATCTGGCCTTGGAAACCCGAACCAACCACCAAGTTTCCTCTTCTGTGGCCCTTCGGGTACTGGTAAGACGCTATTGACCAAAGCGCTTGCTGAATTCTTGTTCGACGATCCGAAGGCAATGATCCGGTTCGACATGTCAGAATACCAAGAACGGCACTCGTTGTCGAGGATGATTGGTGCGCCTCCGGGTTACGTTGGCCATGACGCTGGCGGCCAGTTAACCGAAGCTCTACGGCGACGACCTTTCTCTATCCTGTTGTTCGATGAGGTTGAGAAGGCCGCCAAAGAAGTTCTCACAGTCATGTTACAGCTCATGGATGACGGTCGTATCACCGACGGTCAAGGCCGTGTTGTTGATGCCAGGAATTGTATCGTGGTCATGACCAGCAATCTGGGTGCTGAGTACCTCTCACGCCAAAACGCACCAGATGGCAAGATTGATCCAACAACAAGAGAGCTGGTTATGAACGCTCTTCGCAATTACTTCTTGCCAGAATTCCTGAACAGAATCAGCGCCATCGTCATTTTCAATCGGCTGACAAGGAGAGAAATCCGCAAGATTGTCGACCTGAGGCTGAGTGAAATCCAAAAGAGACTGGAGGGTAACGACAAGAAGATTACCATACATGCATCCGACGAAGTTAAAGATTATCTGGGTGCTGCTGGTTATTCTCCTGCATATGGTGCTCGCCCATTGCAGAGATTGATCGAGAAGGAAATTCTTAATCGGTTGGCCGTCTTGATTTTGAGGGGTGCTATCAAGGATGGTGAGACAGCCAGCGTCGTACTCGAAGATGGACGAATCATGGTGCTACCGAATCATACCGATAGCGAGATGGAAGATGACGACGACATGTTTGACGACGACGACGATCCGATGTTAGAGATCGAAGATGCTCAAAATGGCGACATGGATCTTTATGAGTAAAGAAAGAGTCACAGCAGGACTAGAACAAGGATATGACATACATGGAGAGGGCTTACGAAGTTATGATGATCACTGAATGCATTGAAGAGTGGCCGGCGTTTAGGTTGGTATGATTGTTTACTGCTGGGTGAATATCTCAGAAATTGGTCTACAAGGTCAATAGATAATCTTGGTGACGAGTAATAGACTCGCATTGAATTGAAGATTAAACTTTCCCATCAGATCTCTCGTTCTATGTGTAATTCTTGTGCGCTTTGGACTTGTTGAGGTGCAAGTATTCGCCTTTCTGCGCTTGAATGAAAAGCCAGAGGAAGAGTCACGTGCACCGCGTTACTCACGTGTACTTCCGACGCGTCCCCGCGTCTTCTGCGCGTTGATGAATCAACCCTCCCGCACCATGGAAATTCACACGCAGTCCAGGGTAGCCGCACTCTCATTCGCTCCATCCAAGGTGTTTAATGAGCCTACTGACTTCAACTCGCGGACGGCATTCACCTAAGCCTATCTGAATCCACCCAACACGGACAGAAGTCATGGCGCCACCCACAGCCACAAGCTGGAAAAAGTCCAAGTCAAGACCAAATGCCTCCACCTCTTCACCCCGATTAGGCAAGACGAAAGTCACGAAACCCACGAAAGAGAAGAGAAATAACATCACAAAGAAGGCTGTGGCCAAGAAGAATCCCAACAACAGCAACAGTAACAGTGCCAATGGGAGTTCTTGGAAATCGAAGGCGAGTGGCAAGCGGAAGCAGAAACAGAAACAGAAACAACGGGGTGCGGGAGGGACGATGCGCGCGTTTCTGGATGAGGCGAGTGAGGATGATGATAACGAGGATGAGGATGAAAGGGACGATGCAGAGCAAGAGCGAGAGAGGGAGAGAGTCGAAAACGTGAGGCGGAAGTTATCTGCCCCTCAGAAGAGGATGGATGTCGACGACGAGGACGAAGACGACGCATCTGCTGTCGCCGCGGATTCCGGAAGCGAAGACGAAGATAATGATAACAACAACCATGACTCCTCCAACGAAGAAGACGACGAAGATACACCCCACTCCACCGCCCCCTCCTCCGAACCAGACTTCATTCTCGCCGAGGTCGTCACCGCCACCGGCACCTCCAATCCCCTGACCGCAACGACGGAAACGCTCCCTCTCCCTCTAATCCATCGAATTCTACACACGCACTTTGCCTCCCCAGACAGTACGACCATAACCGCTCCCGCGCGCAGTCTCGTGGCGAAATACGTCGAGATCTTTGCGCGCGAGGCGATAAGGCGTTGCGTGGAGGATAAGAAGGAGCGGGATCGGAGTGGGGAGGGCGCGGGCACGACGGATACGGGGTGGTTGGACGTGGAGGATCTCGAGCGTGTGGGTGTCCAGCTTGTTTTGGATTTTTGAGGAGGAGTGGAGGAATGATGGGAACGAGGGAAGGAGTGCCAGGTCGCGTGTCAGTGCTTCTTACTTGGCGGTCGACCAAACGGTCGATATCACGATTCATGAACATACGTGTAGGGTGATCGGAATGTGCAAAGGCAGGAAAGGTAGCGAGATACGCTACCACTCAAGGTCTCTCTTGAGCAAGTAGCTATTCTGTGCAGTGCTCCAATGGCATATTGGGTTGAACACATACCCTTTACCAGTACCAGTCTTCAACAGTGATGAAAAGCGACGACTTAAAGCGATCCAAGAAACATGTTGAGGAGCCTTTTTTGATTCCAAAAAGTGATTTTCTTATTCTCTCCTCAGGTCATACTCATTAACCTGCAAGACTTATATCATGATGTGTTCTATATCCCTGGCTCTGCTATGCCGCAGGCGTGGTATCAATGGGTAGGAGTTCATTTGTAGAAGATAAAAAATAAAAAATAAAATACAGAAAGGTTGCACCACACGTGGGAAGGGGGACTTGGTTTCCGTCGTCACACTGATGCACACACGAACCGTTCTCCCACCACGAGTTTATTGACAATGTCCCATCCCACCAACTCGGGGGGACTTTTCTCAATCTTCTTCCTGTTCCTGGTCCTTGCAAAAAGTGTTGGAATACTCGACCTCGAATCTAGCGAGGGAGTTTAGTCCAATTGGGAAAACACCGCGCCTTTTTCTGAATAACTTCCCCGGAAGCCATGAGGCCTCAGTTTTTTGGCTTTATATTTTCGGGTTTGTCGCAAATGTAAACTGGGTATCATTTCGTCTTTGGCTCCGAAAACATCAACATTACCACATCGCAAACATGACACCAAACACCAGGCCTAGGAAGCCTGTTGATTGAGGAACGTAGGCAGGGACAGCAGCGCCGGTAAATACGGCAGGAGCAGCCACGGACGTGCTTGCTGGGGGTGTGATGGTAGCGACAGGAGGCACGGCAGCCGAAGTCTCGCCACCGCCGAAACCGAATGCCACGGATGAGGACTCGGCTGGCGGAGGAGGGGCAGCAGCTGGGGGAGGAGAACCAGCTGCCGGCGGTGGTGCAGTGACGTTGACTTGTGGGAGCTTGGCGGCGTTGGCGATGTAGGCTTCAATCGTGTTGGGCGAAGAATCGTTCTGGTTGATGACCATAGCCATACCTTTTTGGCAATGGTTGGTTTGACCGCAGAAGATCCAGATGGGCTTGGTGTCGTTGACCAGGACGTTGAAGACGGGAGTGAAGGGCTCCTGGCCGGTGACTGGGACGAAGCCGGATCTCAGACCAGGGCGCGTCTCACTTGTCAAGTTGGACGCGATTGGCATGCAAGGAGCAGCGAATGATGATTCAGTGACAGTGTGGTTCTAGATTTGGAGTTAGAAACGGCTACTATGTATTGGTAGGATTTGGTAGAATGCTTACCTTGGGGTGGTACTGGAATTGCACGATTGAGCCGACAGGTGCCTTGACGTTGTCGGGGAAGTACTTGAGCGAACCGTTGGCGTCGGAAACCGACACAACTTGCACGATCAATTGACCGGGTTGAGTTTCCATTGGGGGAGGAGCGCATGTTTGCATAGGCATGCAACCAGAAGGGCACTCGCTACCAGCTAATGCTGGAGGAGATCCTCCTTGATTCCAGCTGCTCCATCCAGAGCTTCCACTACCATCACTGCCGTAATCGGTTGCGATGGCAGTCGCCGCCAGAAGCGACGAGAACAAGAAAGTCTTGAGAGACATTGTGATGAGGATATTTGAATAAAGTTGATGTGAAATTTTTTGACAGTGAGTTGGACGGATGTGTGGTACAACGAGCGACCGGCGCAAGGCTAGAACTGAAAAGTAGACTGCAGTGCGTCAAGCAGCAGAGAAAATGAATGAACAGGGACCGCGAAGCGACCGCAAACTTTTTGGTATAAAGATGGAATGAAGAGAGGAGAAAGCAGATTCGAAACAGCAACACACGAGACATATGTATAGGCGGGCGAAGAATTGGGCGGCTGTGCAGCTCGGAAGAGGCGAGGAGCCGCTCATCGCGGAAACTGAGATTATGGATCTCGATAGGCAAGGGACATGGCACTCACAGAGTCTCGCTACCTGGTCGCGTTTGCCCCTTAGGGGAGGTTCATGATGGTAGGGACGAGATGTCACATACTGGTTTCAGGTACCGGTGGCTAGGCGAGGCACAAGAGGTAGATCTGGCCGGGAAAAGGGCAAAGGGGACATCGAGGACGGCGTCAAAGAAACCATAGCCAGGAATAGCGTAGTAGGAGAAGGGGACAAGAGTGTCGCAGAGTGAAAGGGAACCAGACAATCCGAAGCGCTGGATGGTTTTGGAACGTGTTTGAAAGGGAGAACGTGAAACTGGGCACGTTGCAGAGTGGGAAAAGAACGAGCAAAAGGGCTGAGAAGGGGATAGCCGCCAGGAGCCGCCCAGTGCCGCCTAGCCATTCTGGGCGGTGAATGCTCGGCGCCCATACTGGCTGAGGCTCGCCCAGGATTTAGGTATGCGGGCCCAGCCTGGCCAGCTCTCGCTTCAACACCACCGCCATCTCGTCTAATGCCTCTTGTCCCATCCCCAAACAAACCACCACCGGCCTACCATCAGATTCCCTCGCATCTGGCCAGAAAAGCTTGTCTCCAAGATCTCCACTCAGGCCTTTAACCATCCTTTATCATCCTTTATCTGGGGTGCAACCTCGGGTGCCAGTTTTCCGAGTTTCACACCTACAAATCAACCACCAGGACGAGCCGGACCAGACTCAGCCACGTCGCTAGAGTAGTTGCCCAAGAGAGTCTGAAGCCGGAATCTTCCCTACCGAAATAGGACTGACGACGAACCAAGAGGATGCCCACAAACAATCTACGGAACAGAATGGCTTGAAAGACTTTGAGATTTTGTCATTAATTAGGAGGCTCTGATAGCAAATGTCCCGGCTTGAGCCGGTTGCGTCTGTGCTTTTTGCGTGATAGCACACAGCTATCCATAATACCTAAACAATTCCTTCCCACGCTTCATTCGTAATCCTGCCCTTTCCCTAGCGTCCAAGCAGAACTCCGACCCGCAAAGGTGACGTTAACCATGATACAATTGCAGTGCTGATAGAGGCCGCCGCTGTTTCCGCCATCAGACACCATCTGATACAGAACTGTGATGACAAGAACCAAGAGACCCAGATGTGTCGATTCAAACCACGAAGCTAGCTCTTGGGCACATACACCTTCTAAGTCATGGTGTAGCCGGTCGGAGCAGGTGCCATAAAATCCCATTGTCCAGGAGGCAGGTTGCCACGGTTGGGGGTGGTGAAGGTGGGAGTCGCATTCTGAGCGTTGTCGGACATATTGGACAGGGCGGGATCAACTTCGTCGTCGGCCTTTCTCTTCTTGGGTCGACCTCGAGGACGAGCGTTGTTGGGTGGATCAACGACATACTCTTCCTTGAGCTGCATAGAAACGCTAGGATCATAGCCACGCTCGCGCGCAAGACGACGAAGTCCAGCCATGACCTTCGGGTCCATTCCTGTAATCTCTTGGATTCTCTCGTAGGAGATGCTAGCCTCGGCCAGCGCCAACGCTTGAATGCGCACGGCAGTAGTGTGGTCGCCCATCTTGAGGACTTTTGGAGCTTTCGCCTCAGCCGACTTCTGCGCCCAGTCCGAGCTGCGGAAAAATGCCTGCGGATCTGCAGCCTGACGAGTGATGCTGGTCTCAACACCTTGGTCTTTCATCGCATTAAGGTAGTTTTGGCAACCGAGGAGGTGAACACGCTGGCGAGAAGTGTGCTGCGCCATTTCGCGGCCGCAGTACTTGCATCGCACCTGGGCGAGTTTCTGTAGACGCGGGTCAGTCGAGGTCAAAATGGCTGCCAGTGCGCGCGCGTACCTGAGTGCCCTCGGGGTCTTGAGGAATAATATCCCATGCTGAGTGAGTCTCGGTGTCACCCGGCTTGTTCTTGTAGCCACCAGACTGAGGTTGTTAGTGAAAAGCGATGAATCTCGAGGTCTTGGGAAACTTACGCCTGGGCCGCCCATGGTGAATGTTTGATGGAGACGGATTCGCAAATCAGACCTTTGCTCGGCTGTCTGGAGGTTGTAATGTCTGAAAGTCAGACTGATGATAAAGAATGGACTGGTGGAAGGTGGCGCAGGAGCGGATGGTCATCCGAAAAAAGTCCTGTCACAGCTATCGGCCAATTTCGTGACTGACAGTCAGAGCTGAACCTGCGCCCAGCCCCCCCACTAATCCGCTTCAGGCGTGCCCGTCAACAAGACAATGCCAGTGAGGGCGTTTAGATCAGCAGGACGTGGAGAACGAGGGGAAGACGCGGGTCTACAGAGCCTGAGACCTTCACAAAGCAACTTTCTTCCTTGTTGCCTTCCCTACCTCGCCGTCGACCATGACAGACTCCTCACAAGCGGCGACGTCGCTGTTGACGGAGCATCTTCAATACACGCCCTTGGTAAGAGCAGAGATCTCGATCGGACGTTTCGAAGGCTAACCGAATGGCAGTCCTTGATTGACGACGTCATCAACTCGGTAAACAATTTCGTGTTGCAGGTGCTCGGTAGCCTTGAGACAGGGTTGTTGACGACAGCGCCCGATGAACTGGGTTTCAACCCCGTCAAAGTCGCAGGACCGAATGGCGCAGAAGACTGGGAATACCCGGACGCAAAGCAAGAGATTGAAGAAGGCCTCCACAAACTCGAGACGTTGTTATACTCGACGGTGGACAAGAATTTCGACAAGTTTGAGATATATGTACTGAGAAACATCTTGTCGGTGCCGGCAGATCTCGTCAACTGGGTGCGCCTCAGTCACTACGAGGTATGTACGCTCCACAGAAGTTGCTCATCGGCGCGACCTGACCGCACAGAATCTATCATACCCTCCTGCCAAGAATGCGCCTACGCTCGAAAGTATACATTTATTGCGGGAGAAACTCGCGGCCGAGCGAAATGCTTCAAGAGCCTTGCTGAAAGAATATAACCGCAACCAGGCAATCTTGCAACAACTACAAAGTCTTCTGGGGTCGACGGAAGCGGTGCCAAACAACCTCTCCTTCCTCACCAACGGTGTATCAGGTCAATCTGCGGTGGGCTCTCACAATACTCACAGTCAACCTTTGACCACCAACACGACCTTCGCCCTTTCGCAACTCCCGGCCCTCAAATCCTTGCTCGCGGAACTAAGACCAAAACTTGCGGTGTCAAAAGGCGCATATGCCAGCGCAGAGAGTGCCAAGGACGAAATGAGGGAAGAGCGCAGAGGTTATATCGAACAACGGACACGATCGCATCTTGAGCGCAACGGCGAAAATCTACAAGAAGATTCAGCAGCGATATCTGGAAGACGAGTGGATCCCGAGGAAATCCAAGCGTTGGAGAAGGTGGCATCCATCTTTGAGCCAGCTTGAAGCAAGGATATCAAAATATCAAGATGAAACCCTATACGCCTGTTGGAATGAATGTGACAGGTCATCTGGATCTAGCCAGGTCCAAGCAGACCAAGCGTGCATAAGGTTGCGCTCGTTGAGGATGGTGAATTCTCCGAAATCCCGAAACCGGTGAAGAAGCAGCTCGTTTGGGAAGAATCGAGCAACTTGGTTCTACAACATTGCAAGATGTTATGCATGAAGTGGAAATCATGTGGGGGGAGCAACAGCACTGTTCATGTCGGCAGAGAGTTGTCCAGACACGGAGACACGACCCAAAGTGGTCGAGATGGAGTATGTTTTAAGATGATCGTGGCCAGGAGGTCTGGAGACCCATTTAGCTGCTTGAGATGTAACCTGTTCGAGCATGGCTTGTGGGGGAGAGTAGGAAAGAAAGAGAAGGAGACATGAGTCCAGGTCGCATCTGGCGCAGAAGCGAGCAGAAGATAGAGGATTTTAGTTCCCTCGTCCATCTACTTTGAGGATGCCAGATGCCATGAAGTTTGACATCTGAAGGCTAGAATTTCAGGTGGTTCGGGGGGATGCTTGCAAGCAGCTGCTGGGGAGAGAAATTCACCCAATCCAAACTGGCGATTTGCAAGCCACCGCTCCGAGAGGCCAATGGAGGCTCGAGGAATCCTCTGCAACCACCAAAAACGATTGGCGCCGCATGATAAAAAATCCAGGAAGGCCAGGCACAAGGCCAGCAGCAGCCAGGCTCGCCTGCACTGGCGAACTCGATCTGGCGAGATCGGCAATTGAAGGAGTCACACTGCCAGCACCCACAGCGCCGCGGCACCCCTCGCCCTCGCCCTCGCACCCCCAAACTTCCTTCCCTAAAAATATGCGGCATGTGCCAATGAACTACCCACTCTAGCCACTTTATCACCCACGGCCACCCAACGAGGGGCTTCTCCAAGGCCAAGACCCAACCAAGGCCAACCTCGCCAACTTCCTTAAGCGCCCGCCTCTCTCAACTCGTCCTTCACTCAGACCTCTATTGTCCTCCCGATTTTTGTTGCATGAAACAGTCCAAGCTCTTTAACCGCCCAGTGAACGCTCCCGGCGAGAACACATCCGCCATGATTTGCTCACTCGTGATTGCCAGAGTCCACACCAGGTAAGCTTGATCTGAGAATAGATTTACCGTGGCCGTTGTGAAGCCAGGTCAACAATGAAGAGACCGCGCCATACATATTGCTGTGGTGCAATGGTCGCAATATAATACGGGGAACAAGCAGGAGCCTCATTCTCCTGTCATTCGTGCGGTACCTTCCAGCTCTCATCGCGCGCGTTTTCACGGTTTGTTATCTGCGCTGGTTCTGCGATTCACTCGTCTCAAGTTCTTCTACAACCACCATTCTCTCCTCAATTCCTACTCCTCTGTCACGCACACATCATGGATGCTCATCTCTCGACATCTCGCCCTCCTTCGCTCGGAGCGGAAAAGGGCCCTCGTCTAAGCAGCAGCCCGGCAAGATCTCACTCCAGCATCGCCAAACAACTAGACCCAGTCCCTCCTACACCAGCCTACGATGCCTCAGCCCTTCTCATTCAGCCGTCTCCCCTCATGACCTCGTCCTTACACTCGCGCAATTCAGCGACCTCTGCACAGGAATCTGCATATTTGAGACAAGCCAAATATCTTCGCTGGAGCCGAGCCGCGCTCACCGGGTTGGTAATTGCGATAGGCATTGCAGCTGTAGGCTGTGAGGGACATGTGTTGCACAGGTACAACTCCACCCATCCAGCAAAAGGGTCGAGTCTGCCTCCTCTATGGCCATCGAACGTCGATGTGAGACCTACCATCGCTATTCTGGCCTCGACATGTATTATTGTTGTCATCAGCTTGGTGTATCTGGTTTGGTCTCTTATTCCAACGGTAAGCTGGATTCAATGATCCTAGACAATCATTTACTGACTCAGCCTGCTAGCCATACTCTCGGACGCTGTTCTACAATTTTCTCTTCCTTGGCATCTCGATCACCGGTCTCATTCTCACTATGTTCGCCCTTCCTTTCAGTGAGCTGTTGACCGACTTCCAATCCCATCACCGTCGCGAGTCGATTCAGTCCTGGACTTGCAAGTTCTCCGACGGCGCTTCGCACTTCATGTCCGATGCGCGCTCTCTTCAACTACCTGTCTGGATTTTCAGTGGCATGCCTATTCCTGCAGGTTTCAAGCGGCTTTGTAAGGAGAGTGAGGTCAGCCAAGGGCTTGTTGCAGCGCTGTTAGCACTAGAGGTTGTGAGCTGCGCTGTCGCCGTGGTAGGCCTGGTCCTCGAGAAGAACATGACGAAGAAGAGGGACCAGAGGTATGTCACGAAGGGAGAGAAGGATATGGAGCTCTCATGAGAAGCGTGCATACACCTAGGGTTGCCGAGTCTCATTTGCTGGTGTTACTGAGGAAGTCCGAAGAACTTCTTCGAGGCATTTCAGGATTCGTGTTTTGGAGTTGACGGAGGAAATGCATATGCGTCGGGACCACGACGACAAAGGCAGAAAGGTGATCTCATAAGAGACCAGGGGTTTAAGTTGTTGGCACAGCGTATTGACTTTGCCATCATTCATATTTGCGATAGATACTACAGAATAAAACAAAGGGGATCAGTTCTGCAGCAAGAACTGGATTTGGAGTAAACCACGCCGCACTGGGCTTTGGTTATGTGAAACTGCAGTGCCGGTAAAAGTATTCCTTCGATGACTTAATATTTACCGGTCTTAACCTCCCGCCTTCTCGACCATACGACGCGCAACTTCTCCCTGCTCTATCACCAGCAGTAGCTCCTTCTTAAGAATCTTTCCTTGATAACTTGACAACAACCGATATTGTCATCGTGCAATGCCCGTGCTTGACCCAATGTCACGACCATCTTCTTGAGCTGATCTCGTGCCTTAGCAAAAAGCAGGGTTTCGACTAATTCTCCGAGAGGAAAGAACTCGCATGATAATGATCGAAAGCGTATTTCTGCAAGGCAAGCCAACGCCCGGACATGCTTTGTCTTCCCAAGTCTATCATCATGTTTCCGGAGTATTCAGGTGCAAAAGGACCACAACTGTCCTGCACTGGGCAAAGGTCTGCGTTCTTCTGAAAGCCTTGGATAGCCACATCGACTCAGAACCAATCCGAACCTTCCTATAAGCTGAGGAGAACTGACTCCTATTGAGGACAGAGTCTGCCAGCCTCCGAAAGCTAGCTGCCTAGAGCACGGGCTGGTCCGTTGAGTCTGAAGAGAGATCTGGTCAAGCCAGACACCCAGTCACAAATGTCGTCTTGAGGATGTTTGAGAAGAGACGGGTACTCCCAATCACAGCCCGAAACTCAACCGGATTCTTCAGGAGAAGACGCTCTCAAGGCCAAAGCACAGAAGCGCCTTGTCCTTGCCCGGCTCACTGACTTCACATTTCCTTCCTTTCATTGTCGTCTCGAGTGATTGTCATCCACGAGCTTCCCAGATTACCCGGAGCATTTTCAAATCAGCTTCGGTCCCACCATTCCGCACCGTATCCGGAACTATGGACTAAAGTTAGATTGTCGCGTGCCAGGACCAGAACTAGAACTGGTAGGATACATACCAAATATGGTGCGTCTTCGCAATTCAATTTCCCCCACTTACAATTTCGGCAACGGCCATCCTTTGAAGATCGCAATTCAGAGACAAAAGACGACGCAAAACGGCCCCTACGCACCGTTGAAGTTTAAATACATTGAAAACAATGAATTGCGCAAGCCCGGTCCACATCTGATGGATTGGAAGCGGCACTGCAAGGCTGCCCGTCAACGTCGTACGAGGCTTTCGCGGTCTTCAAGCCGTTGTACGTCGTTGTTGTCTGCTGGTGCTACCTCCAGACTCTCCATAGGGAGAAAGACATCACACAACATAATCCCCCAGAACTCCTGCAGTCGATCAGTAATACCAGGTATGTCACACGATTTATTAGGGCAGGAATTCCAAATTTCCCCGATGTTACACAACGGCAGTCCAAGCCATGCCGCCGTCAATGAGGGTACAGATATTCCCATAACCCTGATCATGTGGATTTCATATTGTTAGCCCGAATGTCTATTTTGTGTTACGTACCACGAAATCCACCTTCGATATCCAGGACTAGGCTACAAGGTCCAGGTACCAGTTGCATAACCCAGGAACCGGTTTGAGACATCCGCGTTGCACAACCGCCGCGAACGCCATTGACGATGGAAATTAATATGCGTGCCTTGACTCCTGACACTTCGAGGGTCGGTCCTCTTACGGGATGGATACACAAGCACGACGTACAGTACGACGAGTCACAAACTGATCTGTCACGTTCCCCCATCCCGGGACAGGTTGAACATTAGTACCTTCCCCTCCCCCTCGACGTATGTCCATCAGGAAATGTGAAGAGACAGGGGTCGATCAAAAACTCGACTGCGCATTTCGGATTTGAGGCCGCACAAGAACCGCCGAACTAGGGTACGGCGGGGAAAGCCTTGTTCTCGAGGAACCGGCCCACGGTGCACAGCAGTCCAGTGTGCACAGCATCCGCAAGGGAGGCGGGCGGGCTGTGTGCTACGTACAGGGGCGGCTTTAATTTGAGGACGTTGGCAGGCTAAGACTGGAACATTGGAACAACAACATAGTACCGGTACATATCGTGGATACCCTTGGATGTGTGGTAGGAAGGGCGATTATGAGAGATAGGATTACCCCTGAGAATAGGCATAAGAATAGATCTATCATTGTTAGGAAGGATTGTTGTCTCTAAACTGACTTGTACAGTGATATCGCATCTGATTGATGGATCGATTGATTGACTGACTGACTGGCAATGGTAACCGCAAATTACAGCACCTCCTCATGAACTAGGTACGTACTATGGGTAGATGTCCTGATTCCTGGGATATCGGAATACGAGTATGTATCACACCAGCCCAGTTTCGAGAACCACGATATACATGCTCGCCTCCTCTAATATGAACCGGCTTGAAACGTGATGAATGCAGAATAGGTCCAGATGAACGGGGATGAGTCTTGGAGATGTTGCATCCATTCAAATGCCAACAATACTTTATACATAGAACTCGGTCTTTGAGAAAGAGTGAAATGCAGTGCAAGGTCCTGAGGCCCTTTACCTGGCCCACGTGTCTACATGTAAAAGTAGATAATATACAAGCAAAATGCAACCCTAGTCCCAAATCCTCTAGCAATGGTCCAAGAAGCCGTCTGCTATGCAATTTTCCCTTGGTCTCTATCCCGGTCTATAATTTGCCTTTCCTTTTGATACAAATGTATGAAATAGTGTGGAAGCGTTTTTGCTCAATGTAAAACTCCAAAAGCGCCGGCGCTAGAAAAAGGTAAAGTCTTTGAAGAGAAAAGCATGAAGAGTAAGAATTTAAAAAGTCCCCTGACGTGAAACCATTGAGAATGAAGAGAAACAAGATCTGCTTGGAGATCTTGTCGTTCTGAGATCGTGAGGGAAGAAGGCCACCCAGGCGATCGTCGCTGCGTTGCATGAACGAAAGGTCAACTCGACTCGACGCGACTCGTGAGAGTGTAAGATGTTCGAACTTGAGCTGGAACGCGGCCAAGGCTCCAAGGGCGTGCAGCATGCCTCTATACCGAACGCGAACCGCGCGTGCCGCGACAGCTAACGAACGCGTAACCGAGGAAAACCGCGTTGCATCAATTGATGGCTGATCGTCGATGAAACTCCTGTTGTCTCAATGCGGAACACATGGTTGGCCTGAGATCCAAGTGTCCATCAAGGACTTGATAGGTAAGCAAGATGCAGCACGCACGAGTTCGTGTTCGTTTAGATCCTCCCGATCTTGTTCACTCGTGTTTTCATGGGCGAAAAGTTGAGTTTTTTCGTTTCGTTTGGACTCATCGCGGCAAGCGAAGAGAATTCCATAAGCCAAGGCAGAACCGTGGGGCGGGTATTGATTTCCATCTCACACCGCCCAGGTACGGGTACATGGTACCATAGTCCGAGTCGCCATAGATGGGAGGCCGTACGAGTGCTCGAAGGAATGTCAGCAGCCAAGGCGGATGCTCGGTTGCTTGATTACATTCCGCCAAACGTGCAGTGATCACATTAGGTAAAAGTAATGAAGTACACACCTTCTTTGGGCCTCGAGACAGTTCCATTGCTGAGACTGAACGAGTCGAGGGATCGGTGGATTTTGATTTGCAAGTTCCTTTCAGAAAAGTTCGGTCACTCGCAACTCAGACTTGACAAAGTCGATTTCGCCAGCAAACATGGCTCGGTCACGGTGGACGCCGAGCGTGCGACGAGGCGCGAACCACTCCAAGTTGACGTCGCCGTGGAAGACGACCTTCTTCTGGTCGGGGCTCACATCCATACTGCCAGGAGCGTACAGCTTCGTACCAGAGACAACGTCGCCTGTGTGTAGCAACGTGTGCTTGCCCTCGAGCTGCTGCTTGGCCTTGAGCGCATCCCAGTCACAGCCCAAGATGCCCGTATGGGTATCCTCGCCCACGACACAACTCACATAGTCGATGCGGTAGGCCGGGCTGGCGTAGCACTGGGCATTGTAGAGGAGGTAGTAGGTATTGTTGCGGAAGATCATGCACGGACGTTCGACGTTGGGGCCGTCTTCTTTGAAACTGTCCGCGTTTGAGAAGAGGTACACCGGCTCGCCGATCGGGGTGGTCAAGTCCTCGGAATCCATGAGCTGCAGATAGAGCGGCGTAGGCTGGACCGGGAGTTTTGTGTTTCCACAAGCGCCGCCATGTCCGATGGCGTTGCCGTCGACCTTGTAAACCAGGTAGTTTTCCCTGTTGATCGGGTCGACGAAGAGGTTTGGGTCGATGTTCCCGCCGCCGGGCAGGTCACACACGAGGGGGTCTTCGAGCGGTGTGTATGGCCCTTCCACGTTCGGAGAAGTCGCTACGCCAATGCAGTGTTTCTCCGGGTGAGAACGACCTACGGCCGCAAAGTACATGACCCACGAGCCATCAGGCCTTTGATTCACGTCAGGAGCCCAGACGCCAGCATGCGGCGACTCACGCGCCCAGCCTGGTAGCGTAGGTAGAGCATCGTAGCCTTGATGCAGAGTCCAGGACGTAAAGTCCGGTGATGAGGCGTGCTGCACGTTGATCTTGCCCGTCTGCGTGCTGAAAGCGTGCCACGTGCTGCTGCCATTGCTCGTGTCCAAGGCTAGCCCTGGGTCAGGAAAATTCGACCCGATCGCGGGTCCAACCACGGCGGCAGCGAAGGCCGAGGCGCGAAAGGATGAGGAAGGCGTCGGCGAGTGGAGTGACAGGATGATGCCCAGGCTCAGTGTGATGGTGGTGATGATGGCATGATGATTCCTGCCATTGAAGGGAAACATCCTCGAAAACGGACGGGGTCGAGGGGGGTCATATTG
>JANSVK010000237.1:0-41684 GCA_030068005.1 Cladophialophora exuberans | reverse complement strand
CAGCGAAGAAGGCCTACCGAGAAAACGAAAGAGTCAAAAAGCGTTCGAACACAAGAAGACATGTGGTGGACGGGGATTTTTACCATGACTAGTAGTGCCTGGATGGCGGTAATGCCACTGCGACCATAGATGAGGTCCGTGTGCACCGACAGAGCGTTTTCAAAGTATCGCCACGCCTGCGTGCGGGCTTCGAGGAAGGCGGATGGGTAGGCGCCCTCAGACAGCGTGATCCTACAGCCCGCTGCGTAGATCGTGTTTCGGAGTGCGTACCAGGCGGCGTCCTGACCAGGCCCAGAAGGCTGCTTACTTTCGAAGTGGGCGCGAAGCTTCTGCTCGAATGCTGGGCGATGGATGCATCCAAAAATGGCGTCCAGGCCCTGCTCAAAAAATGCTGCACGTCCACGGTCAACCTCTCTTTCCATTACCATGTTGCTCCCACGGAAAGCCCACCTGTCGTCCATTTCCATGCCGTCTGAAAGTCTGGTTCGGGTGTTCTTTCCGCCTGCACTGTGCGCTCCAGTTTCTCGCTGCGCATCACGTCGGTTGTGAGTCGGAGGGCGAGAGTTCTGAAGTCCGGCGCGCCGATGTGGTGCGAAACCCAATCGACCGCCGGCTCCGAGCAGATTGAAAGATATGAGGCAGGACCTAGGGAGCTTTGGTCAATTAAGTTCGTTCTCACTGGACAGAGGCCTGGAGCTGACCGTGGACTTCGCTGATATCCTGTTGCACTCATTAGCTGGCGCATTCTCACCTGAAGCGGATCCGGGCATGCATACCTCGATGCCTATGTCGGCACACGACCCTGCGGAGGTTGTGGCAGGAGGCGAAACGGGCTTTTGGGCCGAAGGACGACTCTCCTCATCAAGGGCTGGTTCTTTGGGACTGAGAACTCTCTGGACAGAGTGTTCTCGCTCTCCGTATGGTGGCGACTGCGCTACTTCTGGCTGTGCTCGAAGGCTGGCAGGCATGTAGAGCGCAGAGGAATAAGCGCCACCGACAGCGGGCAAGACTGCATCAGTCCATGTCTCAAAGGCATTCGTGTCCACCTGGGGCATATCCCTGGGGGGTTGCAGAGGGCCAGCCGCTGATATGGGGCCTGCTCGAGGACTCTGAAACCGGGTTGTCGCAGCTCCAGCAGATGGTGTTGCGGCGGCCACGTGGATGGTGTCTTCCTTATTCTGGTTCGAGATTTGAGGGCCAGGTGCCGACATCCCGACGGCGGCTTCAGGCTGAGGTGGGATTTGCGAACTCTGAAGGAGCGCCTCCAGGCGCGCAAATCGTTCATCCAGTGCCCTATCGCGATCCTCCCTGTCCCGATCCTTACGCTTTCGGGTCCTCTGTTGAGTTGGGGGAAACCAGCACTCCTCGTTGTGATCCTGCGCCACAGTCACTGAGCTGGTTCCTCAAGACATGCCTCTGTCTATATATACCAAACAGTTTCCACATGGTTTCACGCCGCTGCCTGTGGGAACGAATGACCGAATCAGTACGCGAGCAGCAATGCTTTGCGACGGAGATGGATGCTCACATCTGGCCTTTTTGATGCGGCAGTGATTACACGCAAGTGTGCACTTCGGAGTCTGTCTCGATCCTGCCATCTGGAATCGTGGCGTGGGTTACGACGACGGGATTGACGATGGGGATGACAATGATGGGAAAGTGATGCTCCGCTCATCACCAGATATTCGTGCTACGAACGTAGTGTAGGCAGGATGGGGGATGAGGGTTTTGTGGGGTTTGCGGGGTTGTCCGGGGAGCGAGGCTAACACTTTTCAGCTATTCCTAATATTGCATAGTTCAACATGCTAGTGTAGCCTAGAGCTAATGGAGTCTCGGTGGCGAAAATCCCAGCTGTTGTACGGAGGATCGAGGTGTCACTAATGCAGCCATTCGTGAAACAAAGACACGGCCGATGGCAGAATCCTCATGTACAAGTGACCTGCAAATCAATGCAAAGGCCAAAATTCTCACCAACACACTCTTGCAACGAACTCGACCAAATTCGGCCGTCAATTTTAATATTAATAGCTCGAGGGCCCGATTATGTATTATCTCCTCTCCAACTTTTCTAGAATTAAAATTACCTGCAACATTGCGAATGGAGAAACTCTAGTTGGAGCGCGCCCCTGACAAAATTACAAATGCCATTGTTCTCGAACTCGGGCCCATGCGTGCTTAGACCGGAACAGACAGAAAACTTGGTTCCGGCTTCCGAACAAAAGGAGAAATGATCCAACCACACCCGAGCCACCCCGGGCTCTAAAGAACCCAGCCTCCGATTGGCTGCAACACTGCCAGAAAACTGTTTAAACACCATCTGCAATTTTTGAATGTGGGTGGGGATCGTGCGACCAGGCGCCACTGAGCGCCGGCAAAGATGCACAAGTGAACGGACAAGTGTCTCGAACCAGCGGGGTCCAGTCAGAGGCAGGCACGGGAGAGCCCGATGTTGAGACGTCCCGTCGTTTTGGGCACTCCTGACACCCCAAGCCTTGATGAGGTATCTCACAGCTGCACGGTGCAGTACCGCCACTGATCGGACGGGCGAGTTATAGCCGTGTTCTTGTCGTTGTCAAGGCTGAATCTTCATGCGCGAGGGCCGAGCGGATCATTTCGGCAACTGTCGTCAGGAGCACAGTTTCGACAGCTTGCGCTCGCTCAAACAGGTCAACTCGCCCCAGCATACCTGGCAATTGGGTGATTTCCTCACTGATGCCGTTCTGGGTGCTGCTGGTGAGAGCATCAATCATATTTTGAATGACCTTGGTGATGAACTGCACTCCTTCGAACCGAGTGTTCATCGCATGAAGGAGCCGCATAAGATTTCCGAATCGTTGAATGTCAATCGATGTGTAGTCTGTAAGCTTGCTATTCATGCGCATGAGATGGACTGCAACAGGCAGTATAAGCCAGGCAGGTCTAGCTTTGGTGTCAGCGATGAGAAACCCAATCTTGATCATTGGCCTTACATACAGAACAAGGGGGATGTCCTCGGCCTTTGAGACCTCGAGGAGCTCGCCGGCCTGGATAGAAACAGCCTTCGAGACTTCCTTCAAGCTGCTCAAGGCGTATCTGTGTAATAGCCACGAAATAGGTCTGCTGTTATTCGACGAGCGGATCAAGGATTCGTAAAGTGAGGCTTTGGTGGACCTTGTCTGGCTGTCAGCCATACCCTCTGACCGGGATGTCGTTCGCTTACGTATAGATGATTCGAGGAATCAAAAGCTGCACTTTGGACAAACGCGACAGGCTATCCTGGTCGATGGTGGACAGAGTTGTTTCATAGTCTTCCGCCCACGCCTGGAGGTGGAATTCAAGGTCCGTGACCTGCCTCAGGTGCTCTTGGTCCAATTTTTGTCTCTTTTGTGGCGAACTTGCACTGTCGAGGCGGCTGACGCTGCTCTGCAAAGCCAGCATCTCGCACATCATCTTTGACAGCCTACACAGGGCAATAAAGATCTGATCCACGTCCTTCCTTGAGGGGGATTTCGACCGAGTCAACGCCGGATTGCGCTCGCAAGCCCAGAATTCGCGGAGCTTTCCCGGTTCAATCCGTCTCAACTTGTTGGGCCGGCAGAGTGCCAGAGCGAGGACTCGGTTTCGAACGACACAACACCACCATGTCCGAACGTCGTGACAATCTGTGCTATTGTATAGACGTCCAAGGATTGCATTGCGGAAGGCTTCGTCGATCCAGAAGCTGTTCACTTCTCTCGAGTTGTTGTACGGGCTCCAGTGGCTCAGAAGCAGGGCCGTCTGTGTTAGCGCCACGTGGCCTTCCTTGGTGAGAGTTGCTATCTGATACAGACTGAGCGCATGCTCGAATAAGACCTTTTGTGCTTGTGGTACCGTCCCTAGACCTGAGCCTTGCCTCTCCTGGTCACTCAGGTGTGGAAAAGTTACGAAAAGGATTGCTTGCAGAACCAGCGCTTTCAGGGAACCGTCGTCAGGGACATGATTTCTCGTCTGATACCAACGGTAAAACTCCGCGGCATTCATGGCGGGACATAAGATATACACACTCGTCATGAACAGCTGAACCAATGTGTCTTGCAGTTCGAGTGACAAATACGGGGAATCAATCTGTCTACCATCCTCCATTTTGGAAGCGCCGTCAAAATCTGGAGGGAATACCCACTCCTGAGGAGACTTCTGATGTGTTGGCATCATAGATTGTTGTTCGAGCAAACCAAGCGACTCTTCTACTACATCCATGTCAACTGATGGTGGTTAGGTGTGCATTGGGAACGAATCTGGCAGGTCCGAGACTCACTTGAAGACAGTAACATACTTTCCACCTTGCCGAACGAGCTCAACTGCGATTTAGCGGCTGGGCTGGGCGGTTCTGCCAGGAGTTGCTGAGATTCGTAGAGATTAAAGGCGTCCATTGCCGATGGGGCAGTGTCAGCAGCGTCGGCATCGAGGTCCAAACAGATGAAATCCCAGACTGGATCTTTATTGGCGGCCTGTTGATGCTCTGGCTTCAAGTCGCATGCGTGCTGAGACATTTTGCCCTGGCTTGAAAGGTGAAGTAAATAGATCGACTCGACTCGACTCGATGTGAGTGTACACCTTCGGGGCGACAAGCAAAGCCAGCGAAGGTCGTGCCGTTCTTGTTCCAGCGCCGTTCGAGCACGAACTCGGAGCAGGATGAATTTGCATTTGGGGACGCCCTTTTAAGTGTCTGTCAGGGCTGCTGTGTGATTAATTGCCTTGATTGTAGTGCCCGTGGGTAGGTCCAGAGCCATTGTCGTAGAGAAGGGTCCTGGCAAGCGTCAGTCGATCTCTTGGCAACTCTGAGTCTCTAGCCCTCATCTACAAGAGAGTCTTACCTGTCGGCAATCTTTTTTTAATGCCGTCAGCCTGTACAACAATGAGCCGTTGAATGATTGTTAATCTTGCCACAAACACTCGGCTAAAAGTTGCGGGTGGTAATGCCCATTGAACCCTCCCTGACACAGCCTCGCATAGGTCATCAGGCATATCGTCGGCGCCCGCAGGCTTCAGTGACTGCTCTGGGTGCGGACACCACAAGAGTTTCGGAACCACGGTGTCCAGCATTCCGACCAATCAACCGAACGACCGTCACCAATGGGAATATGGATCATTTGGTGCCGAACCCCACCAGAGTCGCTGAGGATGGCGAGCTTGTCGCCAGCACTGGCGTTTCCTCGTGCACTGCGCTCGTTAGCCTCGCCCCAGGGTTGAAGCCTCATCAGTATCAATATCGGTAGACAGCTGCTGGTGATTCGCACATATCATCTGTCCAAGCAGCATTGCTTCGATATTTAACAATACCATAGCCAGTACTCAAACCCTGCCTATCTGTCGCATTCTTCTGCCACATCTTCCTCAAGCGAAATATGTCTGAAGGGCATGTTCCTCGTTTAGTCTGGACACCCCAGCGACTGGGGTCAACTCAAACGGATCGCCTGCTTCGTTTGGTCAACCACCGGCATAACCTGCAGTTACGGAAGTACAGCGAGTTGCACGCGTACTCCGTTAATCCTCGCACGGCATCAGATTTCTGGGTAGATTTATTTATTTTCCTGAAAATCAAAGCAAACACTGAGCCATTGCTTGGATATGTGCGAGGTGTAAGCTGAACAAGACCGCTGTTCCTTGGCCTCAGTTAGGCGAGATGTCGCTGACTTCGATTCGCTTCTTCAGGACGCTCAGAGCATGTTTCCCCCTCTCTCATTCTTTCCTCAAGTCAAATTGAACTTTGCCGAGAATCTTTTGACCGGGAAGCCCAAGAATGAGATAGCGATTCACGCCTGCAATGAGGGCGGTGTCAATTTGCGCTCAATCACCTGGGGAGAGCTGTTATCGCAAGTGAGGCAGGCTGCAGACGCCATGGTGTCATTTGGAATTAGGCAGGGAGATCGGGTTGCCGCTGTGATCTCGAACAGGCCCGAAACCATGGTCTTGTGTCTCGCGACGCTCTCACTGGGTGCTATTTGGTCCACTTCCTCCCCTGACATGGGCGAACAGGGAATATTGGATCGGTTGTTCCAGATACGTCCCAAATTAGTCTTTGGAGAGACGGCGGTTCTCTACAGTGGCCAGATGAGGGATCTCAGAGCCAAGCATCGAAATTGCGCTACAAGGCTGGCAAAGCATCAGGAGTTTGAAAGTTACTTTTTGCTCGAAACAGAAGGTTTTGGGTTCGAGGGACATGCTCAGAACGTGAAGATTGCTCCCTGGTCGAATTTCATCTGTCAAAGTACGAGACGGGAATTGACTTTTGCTCAACTGCCCTTTTCTCACCCCGGTTTTATCGTGTATTCTTCGGGCACAGTAAGGCTGACACCTGTCTATACCTCTTATTCGGCCAGTGGAGACTGACATTCTGCTGCAGACAGGGCCACCGAAATGCATTGTGCACAGTGCTGCTGTACGACTACCCACCCTCTGCTCACCATGACACGTATTGACTGACTGCCGCAGGGGCTGCTGCTTCAAGTCAAAAAGGACAGCATATTAGGTTTTGATGTCCAAGACGGAGATGTCCTGCTCCAATATACTACAGTAAGCCCTCCCTCCGCGTGAAACAAGGCAGTGGTCTTACCAGAGACATAGACTGGATGGATCATGTGGGCTATGGTCCTTTGCGGACTCGCCTACGGCGGACAAGTCGTTGTATACGATGGCTCTCCGCTAAAGCCGGACAGACTGGTCCTCCTTCGCCTCATCGAGGAACTCAGGTCTGTCTTTCAGATTCTAACGTTGTGTATCAGTAATTCCTGACTGGCTTCACAGGGTCACGTTACTCGGAACGTCGGCACGCTTCCTATCTGATTTAAAGGCAACCAACACCTGCCCGCGTGAGTATAATTAAACAAACTGATGATAGGACTCAACTTTGCTGAGCTATATTGATAGGGGACATCTTGGACCTATCTTCACTCCGGACGGTGACATCTACCGGCAGCACGCTGCCTGGCGATGTCTGCGATTGGTTCTACGAGAAGGGCTTCCCCAAGCACGTTCACCTCGCCTCGACCTGCGGAGGTACTGACCTTGCCTGTTCTTGTATAGTGGCCTCTACTTCCATTGATGGAACGTCGACTAACTGTGTTCCTAGTAGTGAGCGGCAACCCGACATTACCTGTTCACTCCGGTGAAATTCAGTGTGAGAGTCTAGGAATGGCAGTCGACATAGCCGACTTGAGCAGTGAGACCTTTCTATCAGTCAAAGCAAAGAGAGAACCAGGGGATCTGGTGTGCACCATGCCGTTTCCAAGCCAGCCTACAGCTTTCTGGGGCGAGCATGGCGCCAAAAAATATCAAGATTCGTACTTTGAGCGCTTCGGTACGGGAATATGGAACCAAGGGGACTTTGTGCAAATGAACACCGACACCGGAGGATACGTGATGTTGGGAAGATCGTGAGTAACACACCGTCCTCTGACCTCATCCAAGCTTGGTTGACATTTTCAGTGATGGTGTGCTCAACCCTTCCGGGGTTCGATTTGGCTCGGCCGAGATTTACGACGTTGTCGAGAAGTTCGCCGAGATCGAGGATAGTATCTGTGTCGGCCAGAGACATGTGACTGACAAAGATGAGAGCGTCATCCTCTTCGTTAAGATGAAGGGTAACGCTGTCTTACAAGACGAGCTCAAAGAGAGGTTGCATCAAGCCATCCGGACGGCACATTCACCCAGACACGTTCCAAAGCACATCTTTCAAACGCCAGAGATCCCCTACACCATCAATGGCAAAAAAATTGAGATTGCGGTGAAGCAAATCATCTCCGGGAAGAAAATGACTCCTTCTGGGACGGTGGCCAACCCACAGTGCTTCAAATTCTACGAGAGATTCATCCACGTCGAGGACATGGTGCAGAAATATGACGGTTCAAGACCTAAGCTCTAAGCGGGCGGAGGGCGAATGGCGAAGGGTGAAATAGATCTATATTACTTGTGTCTTATACCTGATGTAGCACAATCCAGGGCTTCTTCAAACCTTGGGTTGAAAGGTCGGTACTGCAGAAAATGGCATTAATTTTGCAATACGGTACATGGAGTCACGGGCATGAGTGTCTGAACTCACATGTTGATATAGATCGGCATGCAAAGCACCTGATTGCGGCTCGTAGGCGTCTCAATTTGGCATGTGCCAGCACCCTGATCCCGCGGACAACTAATCACCAGCGTGAAGTGGGACCGGAGGATCATTTCCTCTTGTTCCGTCAAGGCCATGGAAGGCTTACTCTCACTCCGCTAGTTGCTTCCGTCCTCTCGACTGAAACTCCACATAGCTGTCACATGCATTGAAGAGATACTCCGCACAAGATATAGCATTTCACCATCTCTTTCGTTCTTGAGAGGCCACAAAGTTCACCGACCCAGTTCTTTTTTCACTCCTGGGTACAAGATGGCAAGTGACACCAACGGGCAAAACGCCAAGGGCAAGCTTGATGGCACCAAGTTCATCATCATTGGTGCTGGCTTCGGCGGTCTCGCCTCAGCGATCGAATTGAAGAAACGCGGTGCAGAAGTGAAGGTGTTTGAGTCGTACCCAGACTTGAAGAAGCAAGGTCAGTCTGGTTGAGTTCGCGAATGTACTGACGAGGACTCAGCTCATATTGCGTGGTGTAGGAGATGTCATCATGATTGGTTCCAATGCCACCTGCATCATACAGCACTGGGGTTCGGTGCTTGACGAGCTTGTGTCCATTGCATCCCAGCCTCCGGTCATGAGCATCCAGGACAAATCCGGAAAAGTGCTTCTTGACCAAAATTTGCCTGCCGAGTTCGGAGGCCATCCCAACATCTACACGAGCCGGGGCCGAGCGCAAATGTTGATGTACGACTATGCTGTCTCTCTAGGCGTCGACATCTCTTTTGGAACACCCGTCACCGAGGTATTCGAGGATGACCACTCGGCGGGTGTAGTGGTCGGCCCCAGCCGATACACCGCCGATGCTGTCATCGCTGCCGACGGAGTTCACAGCAAAACTCGCAACTTTATCTCTGGCCGGGCGGAAAGACCCAAGAAAAGCGGTTTTGCCGTCTACCGCTCTTGGTTCCCACTGGGCAATCTGAGGAACGATCCAGTCACGTCGCCTATTGCGAAGTCACCGGAATCGTTGTTCAAAATCTGGATTGCAGAGGACACGCACGCGATCCTGACGACAAACATCAAGTTACAAGCGGCGACGTGCTTTGTCACTCACAAGGTGAGATGCGCTGTCTCAGCTCGGTGCCCGGTTGTCGTAGCTAAGTCTTTACGTATTAGGACAAATCAGATATCAAGGAAGACTGGAATCTACCCGGCGATAAGAAAGATATGGAAAAGTGTGTCCAGGGATGGGACCCGCTGTTGATCAAGATCATCCAGCAAATCCCGCCCGAATGCCTGATCGACTACAAGCTGCTCTGGCGAGATCCCGTCCGACAATGGGTCTCGGCCAAGGGCCGCATCTGTCTGGTCGGGGACGCAGCTCATCCTCACCTGGCCACTTCAGGCACGGGAGGAGCCCAAGCCATAGAAGGCGGAACCACATTGGGAATGCTCCTTGAAAAGTTGGACGGCAAAGACATACCTCTCGCTTTCAAAGCGTACGAGAAACTCCGGTAAGATGCTTTCCTCTTTCATGGTGCAAGTGAAGACTTAACGTTTCGGGAAACACTAGATACGAACGAACTAGTCTGACACAGCGAATGGGCTGGGAAACACGACATGCATGGCATCAGACAGACTGGGAGTTGGTGGCCAAGAATCCCAATGCTCTCTCCTTACCACAACCAGCCTGGCTGAACGGGGTCGATGCGGCTAAATATGCCGACGAGAAATTCAATGAGGTGATAGCACATCTTCAATCCGGCGCGCCGTTTATCTCGAAGAATATCCCCGAAGGTCACATCCATGAGGATTGGACAATTGAGCAGATGTTGGCTTACGAAGGAAAGAAGGTTGACGAAAACTTTTACCAGACACGATAATATGATCGTGGAACAGGGTGAGACTAGATTTGATTACTCCGTCTGCGTCACTTTTGTTAATTGACTAATTTCATCTGTACATCCAGCCCTTCCCGCAACCTTCTCTAGAAGCAGCTCGTTCTCCAAGGCGCCATGTATCCCCCGGCTTTGGTTTCGTGTCGTAACAATGAAGAAACGCCCCACTTACGATCATCGGAACCCTTGATCTAGAAATCCCGCGATACATTATATTTTGGTAGCCAATCGGCTGACCGTGACAGAATAAGACGATAATCACGCCATCCGCCAGTATGATCCAATTAGACTTGTGTAATATGCGTGCACTATATAGCTACTAAGCAGGCGTGGAGATACTTCGAAAGGTCTATTTACTAGACAGGTTGACGATTTCTACGGTGGCCCACAAGCCACTATTACCAACATTAAACATCATCGAGGATGGAAGGGAAAGTCATTGCAATTACGGGAGGCGCCAGTGGGATTGGGCAGGCTGCCGCAAAGATACTGGCAAATCTCGGCGCGAAGCTCTCTCTGGCTGATTGGAACGAAGCTTCCCTGAAAGACATTGCACAGGAGTTCAAAACTTCGGAGGTCCTGCTCACGAAGGTCGACGTCCGCTCGTCGAAAGAGGTCAATGACTGGATCACAAAGACTGTCCAACACTTTGGCCACCTCGATGGAGCTGCCAACTGCGCCGGCGTGTTTGGGAAGCATCCCAAAAACGAGCTTCTCGGAGATATGGCGGATGAGCAGTGGGACACTGCGATTGGCATCAATCTAACGGGTAAGATCAGAGACGATTCTATCTAGTACGGATTTTCATTTCACTCGCCCACGGAGGGCCCACTGACTCAATGATTGTTCTCTTCGTTCAGGGATGATGTACTGCGTTCGGGCGGAGCTGCGGCATTTTACCAAAACGGGGACAAAAGCCAGTGTCGTCAACGTGGCTTCCGTTGCTGGGCTGCTGGGACTGCCAGGCTCCACGGCGTATACTGCGTCCAAACATGGTGTGGTTGGTCTGACCCGCGCCGTGGCCAAAGAGTACGGATCCCAAGGAATTCGAGTCAACGCGGTGGCCCCGGGCACCATTTACACGCCCCTGATGCGACAGTCGCAAGAGGTCAACAACGCAGGCGCGGAATATCCCCCATTCGCGGCCATGGGGCGGCACGGCCAGCCTGAGGAGGTCGCAAATATGATCGTCTGGCTGCTGGGCCCAGAGAGCTCCTACGCGTCTGGGGCGGTCTTCACTATAGACGGTGCTTGGAATTGCTAGGGTTTTATCCGCCAAATAAAGGAAAAGAACGAATGTTTTGTATGTAGCCGAAGGATTGAGTTGATTGCCTTGTGATATTTGGTTTTAAAAAATCATCAATCAATCAATCAACCAACATCCCCTACTTGTGCCACCAGGCTTCTATCTTCGTCAGATTGGTAAGTTACACAAGCACAAATTCGCTTCGCCTGTCCTCAACAAGGTATACCACGCTGATCCACTCTTCGAAAAACCTCTCCGTCGGCGGGAAAATCTTCTCTACAAGCAGCTAGATAAGTGTAGATACTCACCATAATGACCTGTAAGCTGCCACCAATACCTGTAATAGTCCGCCATTCCAAGCCACCGCTCCATGCTTGACGCAATGAGTTCCCAGAGCCGGACAGAAGGTCAAAGTCATTCCAGAGCTAAAGTATGCCAGCCAGTGCGGAAACAAAGGCTTTCCCCGCTCGTTCAAGAGGACGCCGTACGAGAGCGAGAGATCCTGCGCCACCAGCGAGGGAAAGGGCAAGGCAAAGAAGATCCACGCCTGGTCGTACAGTGCTTGTGTGGTGTCCGGCGGCCGGTCGGGTCTGTACATGACGCCCGCAAAAAAATAGGCGGGAAGCGTCAGGAACAGACCACCCTGGCATCCGCCGGTCAGTTGGGTGTAGATGACGGTCTTGGGCGTGTGCGAGATGATGGAGTAAAGTGAGCTCTGGGGAAGGGGAGCAAACCCTGCTGTTTATCCGGCCATTCGAACGGGCTCCAGTATAGATTCCGGCGAGTTCTTGGCCTCGATACTGATGTGTCCATGAGAAACCGTGCTTTTATATCATTGCAACTATACAATTCAATCCACTAAGGTGTAAACCCGTCAAATAGGAACCATTAGTCCCAAGTTCCCCCCATTTAGTATCCCATTCCATCATGAAGTTTATTGATTTTCAGCTTAGAATTTAGCGGCAATCATGATCAGAGGCCTCATTCATTCCAAGATGCATCTGGTTTCTTCCAGCCAAGGACCTCGTTATCGTGGTCCCCACGTAGCATCAGCATGCCTTACGTGCGGATCAACATGGATAGAGGGATTCCATCCCACTCCCAGGAATCATGTACGACGGGAGATAACCCTTTGACGTTCCAATTACCCCCAACCAGTTCAGCGGAAGATGGTAGACTGCCACCGTGGCAAAGGCACAGAACCCAATGACGGCGAACGTGCGCACGGCATCCTGCAACGCGCGGGGCCATCTCTCATACCCTTTCTCCACCGGCGACAATCCATTCGGATCCTTGAGAGCTAGAAGTCGCATCTGCGTATAGAGGGACCCCAGACTCGCGACGAGAATGGACTCGTAGATGGGGAATTGCTCGGTTTGTCCCGCCCAAAGGGTGAGCGGCGCATAAGTTTTGGGAAAGCCATAGCCGTGCGTAGTCCTGATGATGATATTCTCGACCACGAAGTCGAAAACGAACTCGCCCAGCCAGATGATCACCACCAGTGTCATGTTGGAGATGGACGGCCAGCGACGGCGGATAGGTCTAATTGCTGCGCATGCCACCAGGGCGACACCGGCACAGAAGTAGACGTACATAGGAGGCCCCCAAAGGAGGCTCTCAGCATATTGGTGAGGGCCACCCTTACGGTGGAAGGGAAGGAACCGGGTCCAGACACCCAAGTTGACATTGTGCGCATTCCAGGAAAAGATGTATTGCTGGCAATTGAGAAAGCCATCCGAGACCCACGCAACCATCCCGCCAATGACGAATTTGCCATCGAGAGTCAGGCGACGTCCCCGAGTTCTGTCTGGTCCGAGACGAGCGACTCGGAGTGGACTAAAGACGCAGAACCAGAAGAATCCGATGAGCACGGCGAGACTCAATGCTTCAATCAGACGGAGACACACGAGTCTCCATGTCGCGAGCTTATCATCGCCTGCAACCAAAGGTGCAGGCCGGAAGTCATTGGAGGCGAACCAGCGGATGAATGCTTGAACGCCCATGATTGTCCATGCCAGGCCGAAGACAGCGAAGCCTGTGGCATAGCCGCCAGAGTCGGATAGAGTTTCAACTTCACGATTCTTGGATGTTGTGAGGAGCGGAGTCTCCTCCCTGTTGCAATTGTTTTGTTCAGGGTCGGCGTTCGAAGGCATAGTGAGAAAACGTTTATTGGTGGTTTGCTTCTGGAAGATATTGAGAACTTGTCGCTTCTGGGACACACATATATTTATTTATTCGCATTGGTGACCGGCACTCTGTCACGGACAAGTTCTCATAAGGTTTATATGCCACATAATACATACGCACTCACCTCAATCCCGTCCCGTCCCAGGATCCGGGGTCCGGGAGACGAATGGGAATCCAGTGGCGCTCAATTCCAGGCAGGCCGGTTCCCCCTCGTCCGTCAAATCAGACTCTTTCTAGGGCTGCCTCCTAATGAATCCACTTCGAGTCCTCCCACGGTCCCGAGGTTGCCGAAGTTGGAGAAAGGGGGACCCCAGGTTCGTGGAGTTCTACTCCTAGAGCTATGCTAAATCGTTCGGAAATTCGTGAAAGTACGGACGTATCCTGCAATGGAAAGCGTACAGATTCTAAAGGTTCTGTCCAAGAAAGCAGCCGTATAGTTATTAGCAACAGGCCATCTAATGGACTTGAGGATGCATGGTGCAGGGAAGGGTCCAAGTAGCTTGTTTTTGTCTCTCCCTTTCTATTCGACCAGACGCGAAGGTGTTGGTTCTCTCCCTTCTCCGTGAATTAGGTATCAATTCCAACAGCCCTAATCGGTTCAAATAGGCGCCTCCATCACTTTTCGGTATAGCAAGACGCAACATTCACTCTCTGGTCTTTCTTCCAATGAACCGGTGGAACATCGGGGGCTTTAAAACCAGGTTTCGCCTCAACGACCATGGGCACAGACTGAAGCAGCGTGACACCGAAAGAATGGTAGCCAGGTGGCATAGGCTCGCCCTCGACCTGTTTCGCATTGCTGGCAAAGGAAGCCTTGAGGTCCAGGACGGTGCGTGATGAAGGTCGTCCTTCGATAGTCAGGATCCATTCAGTTTCGGACCTGACGTGTGCTGGCTTCATGATTGGACTTTGGTACCAGCCGATTAAGATACTGATGAAGGGCTTGTCATTCACGTATCCGATCGACTCGTAGGACACAATGCCTGTCTGGCCTTTCTTGATGGTCATTGCAGGCCGCACAATATCTTCTGGCGCCGGGGCACATTTACTCGTGGCTTCTATTCTGTCGATGTTGACGCCGAGCTCATAGGCGATGTGCTGGATCATCTGAAACCAAAAGTGTTTCTGGTACCAAATGGCAGAGCCATTCTCGTCCTGTCCCTTGTTGGGGTCACTCCCCAGACCAATCACCTGGAGATTACCAGTGTTGGTCTGATCTTCACAGTCAAAATATTCCTCAATCTTGATCCTTTGGACATCGTTGGATAAGCCCGTCAGGAGTATAGCGAGGCGCTGTGTAATAAAGTCGGGATTGAGACCGCCACCGTAGAAAGTGACCTGGCCCTTGAGAGCGGCAGCTTTGATCGTTTCCGCAAACTCTTCCGACCGTGCCGGAAGGTAACTGTACGGATGACAAGTGATGACGTTTTTCCCGGCCTCAAGAAGCTTCTTGAAGTCCTCCAGTGTATTGATGAATGGGGCGTCGAGCGCCGTGTGGACAACTGCATCACATGGTATGGCTAAAAACTTGTCCAGGTCACGAGTGGCCTTCACCCCCAATTCCTTGATCCCAGCAAGGGTACCAACATCGACACCGTCTTTCTTTTCTTGGAAAACAATAGCTCCTACGATCTGAAACTCGGGAAGCCTCGCTGCCTCTCGGATCACGACACATCCGACGTCCCCAGGCCCGAAAATGGCAATCTTATAAGGATCAGATCGATTCTGCATGGTGATGGTGTAAGGTGAATATACCGTATACGCGTGTCGAAAGTACTGTGGCGTGAGCCTATGTTATCAAGACTCCATAGAAACTATTAAGTTCTCTCTTTCCTCTCCGGCCTGCATCGGGTATCAAGATTTCCGTGTTGCTGGCCAAGACTCAAAATCAATTTGTTTCCGGTGTCCGGAGACCCAAATCCCCCCTCCGAACCCTTGCAAAATGACCCGGTTTGGCGGTCTTTCCAGGGTGTTCTCTATCCCATGTTTGTTTTGCAATCCTTTTGAAAGCTTTGGCTTAGGGCTATAGTAAGCTCAATATGTTTTGGAGATATGAACTGAGCACCGATCAACAGTCCGGCCTGCCATCGTTGATACCGACGCTCCTATCCTGCTTCCGTGTCAAAAATTCTTACAAGATACATACTTGCATATTGTAGACCCTGGAATGACGTTCGACTCCCGGTGTGACGCTCCTTTTACTTAGTGATCCGCCGGAGGGAGAAGTCGAGGGTCTATTCCTGACATTCGGAGCTCTAAGTCTGGGCTAGTCCGAGGACAACTCAGCCCAGAGTTGGATACTCAAGTCAATGATTGAAGGCTCTGACACGTATGTTGTGGCTGGGTGAAGAGAGCAGAGTGGCAGAAGTAAAAGGTCAGACGGTGATTGTCCTAGGTACTCCTTGGCATGGTTTCCCCGTGCAACCGTGTCAATAGCTGCTCTACTCCGGAATCATATCCATTTAGGTTACGATCTCTGATACAATCTAACAGATGGAGGTGGGCAACTGCATGGTGGCAGTTGTAGGCACTAATCCAGGCTAATCCCGATTAGGCTGAGTCACGTGTGACTAGTGACAGGCCATTTGGATAGCCTTCGTACTGTGTCCACTCGTTGCGCCAGTCTGTACTCTTGGCCAAAAATTCTCAGAATACTTGTTGTTACTTAAATGAATTTCCGATTCCAGCGGCATTTTACGTGAACAAAAATAATCTCCATGGCCGTCAATTCTTCGTATTCGCGTTCGTCGTTCGGTGCCGAAAGCAAAACAGCCTCCGTCGTGACGTCACCATCTACTATTTCACGGGCAGCCATACAAACTCTCCTGGTTGAGAGAATTATACAGACTGAATTAAAGTATATATTTCGACTGAGGGTTCTGAGGAGTCTCCTTACACCCGGATCATCCCCTTATTCTATACCTCCTCCGACTGAATAGCAAAGTTATAAGAGGCCAGTTGGTTCTCCCGGGGTATGGGTGCCAATAAGATGTCATGAATCAGGCTGTTGACGAACAAATCACAACTTGACGCGAATTCTATCGTGGCAGGCAAGAGGCTAAGTGTCAAAATGAGGCTGAAAACCGCATCATTCTTCGCACACTGTCAATGTTGAATTCTATCTTCAATCGACTATTCGCTTTTGATTCAACCTCGTTACTACATTAGAAGCACCAACTTACCATATATTGCACCTGACTATGAAGGTTTTGGATTCCCAACGGCTTATGTTCGGGTATTTCAGAGGGAGAGTCGCGGGGCCTCATCTTCAAGGTACTATAATTGCGGAGTAAAGTATTTATCCTGACGATTCTTCAGATATCATTTTCCGTACAGCCTTGAGCACGCTGAGGGCTGCACTTACACATAACCCCACAAGCGCCTTCTTGGTCTATGCGCACAAGAATGATCGATCGCAAAAGAATGCCTCTCAAGAAGTTGCAACGAACTACATTGACTGGCTTAATCACGTTGGCTGCAACTTACGATCCGATCGCCGCCCTTTAGGTTTAGATAAGGGATGGTTCTTTCGCAACCCTGTCGACAACGGACCAGTCCACGACATTCTGGAGAGTCAGATGTGCTTATTACCCTCTCCGCTATACGAGCATTCTGTTGAAAAAGTGGTTCTCTTCGGATCCGAGCTTCTCGGAGAGTATATCAAAACCCCTTTCTATCAATCTTACCAAACAAAACTTAGGAACGTCTTCAAAACTACCGACCAACAGGACATACAAAAGATCAAAGACAGCCTCCGTCAGGTTGTCGAGGAAAACTTGAACGACCAAGACTTTCACCATGTGTTGACAGAAATTGCCCTGCTGCAAATCTTTCGTTTTCCAAAGGGTCAATCACTAGGACCAACATCCATAATTCCAGTTGTCTTGAATGGCAAATACAATGTGGTATTTCCACCAGCCATGTTTCCTCTAACCACCGCCAGAATCACGCTCCAGACACTTGATAAGTGCGATCAGCACCGTTGTTTCTTCAGGGTGCTTTCTCGACTTTTCGAACAGGAAGAACCTCTTCTCAAAGCGGTGGAATACACATATAAGGAATGCATTGAACACCCGCCTCAGGATAGCGGTACTGTGTTCGAGACCCACGTACTGGAAATGTTTTATCGGGCTTACCTCAATTCCCGAGGGGATGATTTCAGAAGCTTGAGCTTTGCCAACTTTCTTCAGCAACATCAAAAGATAATCGAAGCTCTGCAAGATCTGCATGATCGCTCCTTGCCAGAGAACTATTTGCAAGAACGCGACCTCTCGAACCAGAAGAGACAATGTCATCAGGCTCTCCTTCCTGCCGGCATAGCGTACAGTGAACAGAAGGATCAGAACCCAAAGCGCGTCGATAACACATGCCTGTGGGCACTGGAGCATACGACTTATACTCATTGGCGAGACACAAACGATAAGAAGCTTCTCTGGATTTCCGCGGGTGCTGGCTGTGGAAAATCGGTTCTCTGCAGGGCTATCCTGGAGGAGGATCTACCAAAATATGTTCCCGAAGCTCTTGTCATCTACTTTTTCTTTAAAAGTACGACCCATGACCAGCGCAGCGTCCACGCATGTCTTCGGGCATTATTGCATCAATTAATTTCACAAAATGGCAGTCTAGTTCAGCACGCTTTACCCATGTTTCAGCATTGGGGAAAAAATTTTGCTCACGCATCATTCCACGAACTATGGGAAATATTCATGGCCATGGTCGAAGATCCTGGTGCTGGGAATATCATCTGTCTTCTTGACGCTCTCGATGAATGCGACAAAGATGAGCGTCCAAAGCTTATCTCATCAATACAAAGATTTTGCTCTGCTGACCAGCAATCCCGGTCCCACAATCTTCGGTTTCTGGTCACCAGCAGGCCATACCTTGACCTTAAAGCAGCTTTTGAAGACATAACTGACCGCAGTACTGGCATCAAATTGGATGGAGCGCTAGAATCAGATAATATCAAGCGAGAGATTGATCTGGTCATTGAAAACCAGGTCAATAAACTTGCGAGGGAGATCCGCTTCCCAGTTGAAGTGCGGGATTATCTTCAAAACACCCTGCTCACGACGGAAAACAGAACATATCTGTGGTTACGCTTAGTGCTAGACTTACTACCGAAGAGATGGCCCATGACGGTTAAACAAATGCGAAAAATAATCCGTGAACTCCCCAGAGGAATCAACGAGGCATACGAGTCCCTACTTTCACAATGTGATGATTCACAATATGCAAGGGATGTTTTGAAGATTGTGCTAGCTGCCTACAGACCATTGACTGTTGACGAGATTGACGTTGCTTTGAACCTTTCCAAGGATACGAAGGAGTACAGCGACCTGGATCTCGAAGGTTCATCAAATCTGCAACGAACACTTCCAGGACGATGTGGTCTCATGATATCTATCATTGATTCCAAAGTATATTTTATCCATCACACTGTCCGGGAATTTCTGCTTCAGAAAGAAGTCCAGCCTTTCGATCAGCACAAAACATCCGTCCGAAACGATGAAATGAATCAAGAATGGATTTGGAGAGAGACCTTCTCCGTTGAGGAAGCTCACCAACTCATGGCACGGTTGTGCATGCAACTCTTGCTATTTTCACGGTTTAACGGTAAATTCGATATCTCCATAGGTTTGCTGGACAGACATATGCGAAAATCGGCGGAGGCTCGAATCAAGAGCCGGTTTGCGTTTCACTCATATGCTTACTTGAACTGGGCTGATCATTACAAGGATGGCAAGATCGTCCTTGATATTGGACGGAGCTTGGTCCAGGCAAATTCCATGTTCGGGACTGGGGGTGGATTCTTAAGAAATTCAATCCACGTGGCAGCCGCAGAGGGATATTGGCAAATCTTTGATCACCTTCTTGAAGGTGTTGCAGATATAAATGAAGACATTGGAGGGCTTTGGGGGACAGTGCTTGCTGCAGCTGCATGGGGAGGCGACCTCAACATGGTCCGGTCACTCGTGGCCAGGGGAGCTAATGTGAATGCTCAAGCTGGAAACATTGGCAATGCTCTAATGGCAGCCGCATGGGGGGGTCATCTTGATGTAGTGAGATTCCTGCTCGATACCGGAGCCGAAGTGAATGCTCAGAATGGAGGGCATAGAAATGCTCTACAGGAAGCACGGGATCGCCATCACTTTGAAGTGGAGAAATTGCTACTGGCCAGGGGAGCTGAATTGCCTCCTTAATCGGCACGAGAGCGGATTCGACGTATGATTGAATGATGTTCCATGGTATTTGATCGGTTCTGCCTTTGAACGCGTTAATCGTGATAATGGCCTTGGGTTCACTAAGGTAGAATAAAACCGAACATTAGGCGTTTTCAAAACTTCATTCTGATCTGGGGGTAGTGGTTTAGGTATACGGGTCTACTTTAGACTACCAGTATGGCGCGACCCTCCCTAGTACTATGTAGGTATCAATACTCTTGCTAAAAGAATTCTGCATAGGGAAGGCTGCGTGATCGCCGAAACGGAGGGTCGAAGTGAGAAATGTAGGAGATAAGGACTCCTAGATGAGGATTAAATCAGTGACACACTACCCGGCTGGTTGTGCTTGCTTGCGTTGCTGCAGCCTTTGTGAAGGCGACCCTAGGGCTGCCGTATCTGTATCTATCTTCAGATTTCTCCCGCCGTTATAAGATAACTCTTAAACCTTATTGCTCCGCATGTTATGGAGGATTTAAGTGCACAAATAGTGAGCTTCAAAGAGAACTTGAGCGTACCACGGTGCTAAGCTTAAGCAGCGCGCGGATTTGCCTGTATTGAGAACTTGCACAGGGCATCGAGCTTGGAGCTGCAGCTGTTTCGACACTGCTCAAAGAACGGTAACGTCACAAGCTGTTTTGGATGTTTTGGAACATCTCCAGCCGGAGAATTTCAGGAGAACTGAGGAGATCCTAATGTCGGATTTGATGCTCGTATGGTGAGCCTGACTTCTTGGAGCGTTTTCAAGTAGGTTCTGAATCCCGGCTGTTGCGTTACAGACCATGACGCAAGGAGGTAAAGAGGCAAGGAAAACTCAAGGAATGGACATGCTTGCAGGGGCGGAGCGGAGCGGAGTGATCGTGGGAAACAGGCCTCCACCGTTCTTCATCACTCGTTCTCGAGAGATGGGAATCTCCAATGTCCGGTCATACCGAGGTAGAGACAAAGGTCGGCACTGTGAGAATGGAAATCGATCATCCAAACCGGCCAGACTCTAGCCAAAGCCCTGTTTTCAGCTGAAACCATGAAGCTGTCAATGTAGTTGCGCTTTGAAGGTTAGCCAGGGCAGTATTCGTTCGATGCAAGAAGAACAATGCTTACCAGCAACTCGCCAGCGCTGGCCAAATGACTTCAACATTCGATCAAGAACGTCAGGTATGTCTTTCATGCCATACGATGTGCTGCCCCCGTTCTCTTGCACAAGGCAATGATGCATCGTGGCGGCCTGATAAATTGCATGAGTCGCAAAGGGGGTCAAGCTGTCCATGTCGACTCTGTCTATCTCGGACGTGTATTTGGTCGCCCGGCCGATGACAAAATCTCGAGATTGCTCAAGCGCCTCTAGGCAAGACAGGAATCGAGACCGACGTGTGAGAGCGTGGTGCTGCTTCATCTCGTGATCGTGGAGGAGTAGGAGAGCGCTGGTTAGCACGTCAGAAGAATATGGGCAACAGATTGCTTGAGAGTTCTGACCTGATGCACATTCCCATTGCGCCACAATATGCGGAGCAAGGCTTAATGACGTCTTCCTTCGGTAAGACTGTCAGGAAAGAAGTGAGCGTGCGGTCCAACTGACAAGACTCTGCTACATTGAATTCGTCGTCTGAGGTGGGTCGAGTAACGTGGATGATGGTGCGTCCGAGAAGAACGGCCGCCTGCGCCTCGCGCGCAAAGGGTCCGGCTTGAATGACCGAAGAGGTAGTCATTGGAACTGGTTCCAGTAGTGATTTAGGCTGGAGGGTCAGTGTCTTTCTAATCTTGAGAGACGGGAACATACATCGCGGTCCCAAGAAGTGTCATTGACAGGAAGATAAGAGCTTGCATTCGGATCAGGCGTGATCAGTGGATGCTGGGGAAACCCTAGGCTGATGTATCTGCGCATCGAAACGATCAGCCAGTCCAGCAAGAGAGTCGATATCCGCATACCTCTCCAAGATCACAATTCCCCACCAAGTTCGCCTTCTTTCTTCCACGCACGTCGAGTGAAAGGCTTCGTCGAAGAGCTGGCTGCCATCAAGTCCCAACATGATGGCCAGCCGCGCGCATGACCCGATGGACACATAAGCCGCAGACTTCATGCCATGACCGATTTCGAAGCTCGCCAGCAGAAATACCCGCAGGTAAGCAGGCAATGACCACGTTGTGTTCATGCACCCGACCCAGCACATAGTTATTGAGGTCGAATTTATCTTGACCAACGATTAGCTTATGCCGCTCATCCAGCGTGGCGATGGCCGCGCTCATCTCATCCGGGAGAGCGCACACCACGCCAACCCGGTATTGCTCGACCGATAGAGATGATCTTGTAGCCATTGTGGTCGGATTTCGGGGAAGAGGTAGAGGAGAGAGAGGATATGCGGCGGTAGGGAGATACGGAGGTTCAAGATGTGACCATGAGGCTGAGATCAGGCTGAGAGGAAGAGTTGAGCACGTCGCGGTCACGAAGCTTAATCGCCACGGTAGGCAGCTCTGAAAAATATGTCAGTAAGGCTGAGACCGCGATAGGAAAGAAGTCGTTCAGGAAGCGGAAGAAGAAAAATGTTAGGCGACGACGACATGGATTTACGTCGGGGGTATGTAGTTACGCCCTGGTTATAGGACACACAGGTTGTGGCAGTAGTAACATCTTCTGCGTTCTGCCGGCCGACCAGCTGATAGATGCACGGCGCCTAGGCAGGTGCCAGTTTTTGGGCCTGTGTTTCATGGATAGAAGGAAGCCTCTCGAGCTAAACCCCGACTAACTAAAAGCAGCACATTCTTTGGGTTTGGGCACGTGACATGCTTACTCCAATTGTGGTGTTAACCGGCGAAAAGCAAACGGCGCATACTCGCCAAGGCAGCTAACGAGACCCGGCCCTTCCAAATGCTCTTTCCGAATCTTCGACAATCGAACTGGCTATCCTCTTAAACATGAATTCAATTGCTCATGCGATAGCTGAAAGCCTCTTACTTTTAGGACGATTGATGCCGCCTTGCGGCTAGAGTGCGCCTTTGCAGGAACCGTGTAACAATGCAGTGTGCACTGCGGTGCACCTTGACGCCGCACATCATTGATCCGAACTCTTTGTTGCTGTTGCTGTCGTGACGGCCAGCGCCTCTGCGAACGCTCCTCCTTCCGACGTCCTTCCTTTCTCGACCGTGTTCTCCCTTTTCGATAATCAAAAAACGTCATCGCGTGATGATCGCTGTTCAACCATACCCGGAGCAACCCGAGATAAGCTATGGATATACAATCAGCGACAGACACGCCAATCTGATGGGTGATGATATCATTGGGACCTATCTCACGGAAGAAATCCTCGACTCCTCAAGTCCGAGCAAGACAACTAAGGACGAACTACGACGCTTTATCGATGATCAAGAGGATATTCAAGATCCTCGGCTGCTTGGCAGCGGAGAACATGGTGTCGTGGTTCTGGCCATCATCAAGGGCGTCGAATACGCGTTGAAAGTGGTGAGAATGGTACCCTACACACAAACCCATCCTTCCCGTATCTAACGAGTTGGCCAGTTCAAAAAATGGAAGCAACCCGGTCCTGTCTTCTACCGATATGAGGATGCAATCTACACCTCACCGCTTGCGAACGAGAGCCGAGCATTTGCACGCCTGGACTCGCACAGTCAAAATGGCACGTGGGCTGCGAGGTGTCATGGATGGATGAAATTGTCGGATACACAGTTCAAGATGATCGGAGATGTTGTTGATACCTCTGGTCTAAGCTCCTATGACCTAAGCTCTCATGACCTGAGTTATTGGGTCCTTGTCAAGGAATATTTGCCAATGCCGACAAACACTTCTCACTTCGAAGAAATGCGTGAGAATTTGAAAATTCCCCAGGGATTGAAGATATTCCCTCATGATCTTCGGCTTGAAAACTACAGAGGATCAAAGCTTGTCGACCTCTCATCCACTTTGACTGCCCCATGTCCAGGATGGTCGGACTTTGAGTTTGAATTCTTCAATTCTGAGAGTGCTCCTTGGATGTTTAAGGAGGACCAACTAAAGGTGTCGTTTCCAACGTCATAGTGCCTTCTTACCAGAAATCTTCTCCCCAACCCTGGCTGGTCCTTCCGCGTGCCCATGATCTCTACACTAGCTTGGGATCGAACTTCTCCTTCCTGCCATATGTCGTCTCGGATCCAGCCTCCCGTTAGGAATGCCCCATTTTGGATTCATTCATTACAATGTCCTTTCAAATTGAACAGGTCTGCGAGTAGGAAACAGTTGCAACGGCCGAACATTGTATCTCAATTCTACCAGAGCACGTGACAGAAGAGCACGTGATTACGTGGGTAGTTAGCATCCCCAGTTGCTCTGGTAGACCTAATTTTAGAGGGCGCGGAGCGCTCATCCATAGTTGCATCTTCATGCTTTCAACTTCTACCTTTGACAAATTCCACCTCCCCCGCCCCCCATCTCGACAGAACCTCCCTCACTCCCGTTGCCGGTGTTAGGTCATCGAATAACCAACACGATGGCTGATTTCCACTCCGAAGACCACTATTCTGATCAGTCTGGAGATCAAGAGCGGACACAGACCAATCGGCGCAAGAGAAGACGAACTGCACACGCTGTAAGGGCTTTTTCGCCGCGTCGGAGGTGGAAATTTGCTGATGTTAGAGTGTGACCGTTGTCGATCACGGAAAACACGGTGAGGGAAACTGCTATTCTTCAACCTCCGGTCCTTGATGTGTGATTTCCAGGTGTGATGGGGTGACGCCGTGTGCAACTTGTCGAACGAGCGACTTGGAATGTACATACGATATGGAGACTCCTTCGTAAGCACTCCGGACTTTTGGCACGCCATTTCTTATACGGGGGCCATAGGAAAGGTAAGGGCGATCTGATACTGGCAGCTGTGTTGCGCGTGGAAAAGTTGCTCAAACAAGGGGATACGTGCATCGTCCGTCTCACTTGCCAGCCACCTTTCGTGAACCCTGTCTCATTTGTCACCAGATCGACTCTTCCCACCTCGCCGCCCTCTCAGCTCCAAATAGGGACATGACCTCCCCAAATGCCCCCTACTCCATGTCCACAAACCGACGTGACACGTCTGAAGTCCCATTCCATAACTGGCTACATAACGTTCAAAATGCAAGCTTGTCCCCCTTGCACATCTCGACCACGGAAAACATCCTCGCATGGCAGCATTTTAATCGCTACCCGATCCTCCGCGAAGGCGAAAGAGTGTCCGTTTTCAACTTGGAACAGAGTCGAGCGTTCTCGGCTGGCAGAGAGCTCTCACCTGTGCTCCCATTTGTCAGTATCGGCGAGATCGAAACAATAAGTATGACGTTCGAACGAAACATCAACTTCTGGTACCCGACCATGTCAAAAGACACGCTGGATCAGCTAAAAGACAGACTGTCGACGGGTCGCTTGAGCAACGACTGCGATTCCTGCCTTGCCCTTCTGGTCATGGCTCTAGGTTGTGCCTGCGAATTCACTGCATCTGCTTGCCAGGATGATCTAGAAGGAGGTACGAACCCTCAACCTCGGAGAAAAACGATGGGAGATATGTATTTCGACTGTGCGATGAGCAGAATGCATATTCCGCATCAGGAAGTCAGCAGGGCTGCCTTGCAATGTCTCTTATTTACCGCGTAAATTCTACATTTAATCGTCGATCTCGAACTAATTTTGGCAGTTTCTACTTTGCCTTTTCTCAGAGGCCTTTGCAAGCATGGTCTTTTATCAATGCAACCGCTACCAAGTGCCGTGTGCTCTTGGCATACAGGCCGACTGGAACCAGTCAGGATGAACAGGAGTGTATCCACCGCATTTTCTGGTCCTGCTTCATTCTGGAAAGGTTCGTGAGCCACGTTCCCCTTAGCCACGTCTATCTCGCTCAGAACCTACGGCAGTGACTACATTGCCGAACTGTCCGCCCTGCCTCTCTCTGGCATCTCGGACATGGAATCATCTGTCCCTCTGCCCGGTCAGTTCCACACGCACACCACCCTCGAGGATGAAGAGCAATCGACCATGTACTTCCTCGCCTGTCTCTCCATGCGCCGGCTCCTCAATCGAGTTCACCATCTTCTCTATAGCAAAGACACAGGTGCAGGCCTCGATGACCGCCGCTTTCCCCATTTGGTCACTGAGCTCGATCACCAGCTCGAAGACTGGCGCCAATTACTCCCCCGAATATTCAATTTCACGGTCAATAAGGAGCCAGCCCCGAATGCGAGGGCGGGGTTCCTCAGGCAGAGGTACCTCACTTGTCGCAGCGTGATCTACAGGCCGTATCTGATGCAGATGCTGAATTCGTCCGAAGACGTTGATCAGGAAGGATGGGAGAAATGCAAGAAGTGTTTGGATGCTTGTATCGAGCATATCCTCAATCTGCGAAGCTTTCCGCATACTGTTTTCGTGGATACTTGGATATGTTCGCTGTCGTGAGTCTCGCTTTAGCGTTCTCGCTGTGGACTGCTGCTACTTCACACCTGAGCATGCTAACGCACCACCAGCATGGCAGGAGCAATGCTAGTATTGCTAGCGGGATGTCAAATTCCCGGAGTGAAACAACATATACGTCCTGATGTGACCATACTGGGACCACATCTTCAGAACCTTCTATCCAAATGGATCAGTATCCCTGGCGATCCACCATCACCCAGTGTCAAACAGGCCATCCGGTGGATTGAAATCACGGAGGAGCTGGTTCGAGGCGAGCAGTGAGATGAACTGCTGTGTTAGGATGGAACCAGCCTCAAGAATTATTACAGACCCTGTCAGCTACTCTAGGACCCCTTGCTATGCCTATGGAGTCTCGAGGGTTCTCGTCGCAAGAGATGTGCAGAAGAAGTGGGCATCTTCTGGAATACCAATGCCTTTGGTTGAAAGATTGATCAAAGTCACCCGTCTGACATGACTATGATCTCCTGATTACAGTGTCTTCTCAATTGAAGACGCTTAGGACGCTGGTGTGTCATATGCCAAGCGAATCGAGCGCGTTGATACTTATACTAACTAAAATCCCATACTCAAAGACCGCCAAAATCGGCTACGAAGGCGCGCAGTCCGCCACCATGAGGAGAGGTGATATCGGGAAGATGCCGTTGAGATTGACAAGTGGAACATCAGCTTCGCCATTGATCCCCGAGCTATGTATCTGCTTTAGCGCATCTGATGCTTCTTCCGGCTGATTAAGACTTGACCGATTCCATCCGTGGTGAGAGAGGGTATGGCTCACTTTTGGGAATCTACATGCACCAAGAAAAGCGGTGAGGGGGTTCCAAGGAAAAAAGAGCATCGGAGGAACCTCGCCTCGGACGGCCTGAACTTCTGCGCTTTCTCCCAATTTCCCACACCTACGGTCTTCCAAAGGCCCCTTTTAGATTTAGCTTCTCAGTGGATAGCACTACCACATTGCAATCACATTCGAGGTGGTATCCTCTACACCTTCTGTTCACCCTGCATGACAATTTCATGGTCTTTGACATCCAAAGTGTTTAAGACTGTGGCTGCACTCCTCTTCTCAAGGGACTTTTTCACTGGGTTTGGAGCTTCGAAGACTTCCGCCAGTTCCTCGAGAGTCCGGTCCTTGGTCTCGGGAAAGTAGAAGTACATCACCGACCACTCAATGAGGTCCCAAAAGACAAAGACGAGGTAGAAGTAATATTTGATGTTGGCAAATGCAGGGCCGGAAGAGTATTGGATGACGGTGCTGGAGATGGATGAGGCCAGGTTGCCGAGCGCAGTGCCTTTTGCACGAGTCGTTGTGTCCAAAGTCTCGGCAATATAGGCTGATTGCTGCGGAGTCCAAGCAAAGGAGAAAACGATGCCAAACACGTAAATGAATGCAATGGTGGCGTTGGCGGCCGAGGTATCATCAGGCCGCTCTGTCGCCAGCTTGGAGGTGCCGGTGATGATGGCGAAGCACACTGAGCAAAAGACCGTGCTGTACAGCAACATTGGTCGTCGGCCCCAGACATCGAGGAGCCTAGCACCCACGATGGCGGCGATGAAGCAGATAACGGGGTAGATGCCGTTGAGAATAAGCTGCGTGTTCTCGGACGCGATGCCGGCGTTCTCGAGCATTACCGGCAGATAGTAAGAGGTAATCGAATTTCCGGACAGCTGGCCAAAGCAAGCCATACCGAGAACACAGATAAGTCGACGGCGAGCGGAATGTGTGTTGAACAAGCCCCTGTAATCCCACCATGTCTTGTCCGAGGCATCGGTACTAATTTGGTGACGCATCTCTCCGAGCTGCAGCTTGACCACTGGGTGGTCTTCAGAGCCCTCACCATGATACCTTGCCAGTACTTTGACCGCCTCGTCTTGTCTGTCATGCGCCATGAGCCAACGAGGGGACTCGGGGAGAAAGAAAACGCCCACCGCCACGACGACGGACGACAGAAGTTGACACCATATAGGGATACGGAATCCGTAGCTGTGGTGAATCTTTGAGGATCCATAAATGGTCCAGCTAGCGACAATCGAGCCAATATACCTATATCGACTCAGCATCGATTCTCTGGCGCAGGACACGAAAGTGGCGACACGGGAGAGAACTTGACGCAACCAGTAGAGCTTACTCACCAGGTGCAATTATACAGGCCAGTCAAGGTTCCGCGCCATACTGGATGAGCCATTTCACTGACATAACATGGAGCACTGACGCAGCAGAAGCTGACGCCGAAGCCAAGAACAAATCTGCCTCCCAAGAACATCGCGTGACTGGTCGAGGGGGCCTGGATGCAGGTGCCAATAATGACGATGACGGCTCCAGTAAACATACCAACGCGACGGCCAAAGTAGTCGTTGACGGGACCGGAGAAGAAAACTGCCGGTATGGATCCGATGTTATACATGGCAAAGACAAGTCCAGTACTCGAGCCAGCCGTCTTCCTAATGCCAAGATTATAGTCAAATCTTCGTCCTGGGGACAATCAGGTAGAGGATGGAGACTTACATATGAAAGTACTTCTGATACGTGGACATTGCGTTAAGCCCACCCATCAAAGAGCCATCGTAGCCATTGAGGCATCCACACAGGTAGGCAATGGCAAGACAGCCATAGAGCCGTAGCATAGAACGACTGAAGGGGCGGTATTCGGCCTTGGCCATATCCTCAGCCAGCTGGATGGCATGGCTGACGGGCTGCAGGTCTTCAACATATTCACTGTGCTCTGTCCCTTTCGAGGTGTCGTGGACATGCAGGACCACCTTGGACTCTTGCTCATTTGATGCCATGTTCCTCTCTTTTTCAGATGAGAAGACGCTGAATGCCTTGGATAGATGTAGGCGCTGTAGTAGTTGAGGAGTTCTCTTCACTTCGTGTGTATTTTAGCGAGAGGGAGGGAGAGAGAAAAGATATACCTCTTGCCACGCATCATGCGCCGCCGATTAACTTCGTGCACCTCTTACCTGTCCCAGTTGGGAAAGAATAGAATGGAATGACAGAACGTAAGTACGCCGCGGAGTCGAGCGCACCGTTCCATGATAGTACTGGTGCCCCAGACGGTCGTGTGGGAGCCCCGGTGGCAACTGAGATGGTGTCTTCTCACATTTGTTCTTGGAAGAGAAAAAGAAAAGGCGCTTTCTCTCGGACTCCGGTATCCGCGACAAGGTTTCGAGCCAGTTCGATGCGGTGGAGCAACGAGACCCAGTGGCGGCATGAAATGCACCGAGAGCTTCGCGGGCACCAATCGCAAACATTCAAGTGCCATGGGGATTTCGAGCAGGACCACAACGGACGATAACGGCAATACTGAAACCTGGTGTTCTTCTGAGGAATCAACACACTCGGCCCGTGTGTCCCGAGGCGGTCCAGTGGCCCAGCTGTCCCTTAGGAGCATGTACAGGTGTCGACGTGAACGAGATGTAACCTCCCTGCAACAAAAAAAGGGTTCCTGCAATTTTTAGGAAGACAGCTGCTCTTGTTGTTCCAGTTCATATCGCCTTCGTTTCGAGCCTCCCCGTCTTTGTGTCCCAACCATCATGATATTGGAAGCTTTCTCAAAGTCTGGCCCGGCCATGACCGTGTCGTGCAAGTCGGACAGGAGACCCAATCCGCCAGATTACGAAAATGAACAAGTTTTTCAACGAAACAAACTTCCAGCCCGCGCATTCTACATTCCAGAGGCATCTCTCTCCCTGAATGGACAGTGGGGCTTCCACTATGCTGCGACTCCAGATCTGGCGCCGTCCTGGGAGGAGATACAAGACGCAGACAACAAAAGCTGTCAACTCAACTCCATTGCGGTACCTGGTCACTGGCAATTGCAAGGCTACGGCAAGCCTCATTACACGAATGTCATCTACCCCTTTCCCGTTTGTCCTCCCAATGTACCTACGGAAAACCCCACAGGTAGTTATGTCCGCTCATTCTGTGTACCCGAGGGCTGGAAATTAGACACTCAACTTCGCCTCCGTTTTGAAGGCGTTGATAGCGCTTTTCATCTCTGGGTCAACGGCGTGGAAGTAGGGTATTCTCAAGGGAGCAGAAATCCCGCCGAGTTTGATATCTCCGCCTGCGTGAAACGAGAGGGAATGAATCAAGTCTTGGTCCGTGTTTATCAATGGTGCGATGGCTCTTATATTGAGGATCAAGACCAATGGTGGCTGTCCGGTACTGAGAGGCTCATTAATCTAAAGGTTATAGTTTTTTGCGCTGACGAATAGCACAGGGATTTTTCGTGATGTCTACTTGCTGGCATTTCCGGAAAACGCACGGATCGATGACTTTTCCATACAGACAGATTTGGACGACTCGTATAAGGACGGGACGCTCCGTGTAGGTCTCGAGCTCGCGCTCGAACATGACTGTGATGTGGAGCTCACCCTTCGGGCTCCAGATCAAAGCACAATCCTTGTGAATGATCGCTCACAAATCACCAGCCACGAATCTACCTTCTGGAAAGAGTTCGTCATCCGAAGCCCGTCGAAATGGACTGCAGAGACGCCCACTTTATATAGTGTAGAAATTAAGCTTCTTTCTGACGATGTTTACACGCAGCGAATTATTCACAGAATCGGATTTCGAAAGGTTGAAATAAAAAGCGGTATTTTGACTGTGAATGGAGAACGAATTCTCCTTCGAGGTGTCAACCGACACGACCACCATCCACGATTCGGCCGGGCGGTTCCACTGGAATTCCTTCGACACGACTTGTTGCTCATGAAACGCCACAACATCAACGCCGTTCGATGCTCCCACTATCCAGCACAGCCAGCCCTCTACGAGATCTGCGACGAGATAGGGTTGTACGTTCTAGACGAGGCGGACCTTGAATGCCATGGCTTCTATGATGCTGTGGCAAGGCCGTTGAATATACCCGAAGAAATGGATTATGGACGACGAAAAGAACTCACTTTCGCCAAGGCCGCAAGCTTCACATCGGACAATAAGAAATGGCAGGCAGCCTATCTGGACAGAATTACCCAACTAATTCAGCGAGATAAGAACTTCACCTGCGTCATCATCTGGTCTTTGGGGAACGAAGCATTCTATGGCTGTAATCACAAGGCAATGTACGAATACGCAAAGCAGGCAGATGCATCACGCCCCGTACACTACGAAGGCGATATGGAAGCAGCCTCTGCCGACATGTACTCTTACATGTATCCGTCCGTGGAGAAGTTGATATCCTCAGCCAAAACAGTAGGCGTGGCCGCGGACGGCTCATTTACGAAGCCCGTCATCCTTTGCGAGTACGCTCACGCGATGGGCAATGGGCCAGGGCTTCTGGAAGACTACCAAGCGGCTTTTCGTGATCATGGAAGGCTGCAAGGCGGCTTTGTTTGGGAGTGGGCTAATCACGGCTTACTCAAGTCACCAACTGACACCATAGCTCACGAATCAGGGAAACCTATGTATGCGTACGGAGGTGACTTTCGTGATGAACCGAACGATGGCACATTCGTCATGGATGGTCTTTGTAACAGTGACCATACACCTACTCCTGGACTACTTGAGCTCAAACAGGTGATCTCTCCTATCAGGGCCCGGATCAGTTCCAATGGCGAAGAAATCATTGTGCAAAATGAGTTTGACTTCAAGGGGCTTGAAGAATTGGCAGCTCGATTCAAAGTCGAGGTGTTTGGCAAGCAGTACGTAAAACCTGGAATTAAAACGCTGCGCAGGGAAACTAAGAAAATCTACAGGCCAGAATTACTCGAGTCCGGGGAGCTTGAACTTCCGGATGTAAAGCCCGGAAAGGCGGGCACGATTCCCCTGTCTAAAGCCGTCTTACAACATGTCTCTCACGTCGAGTGCGAGTGCTGGATTACCGTTTCCTTTGTCCTGAAAGAGGATAATGCGTGGGCGGATGCTGGGCACGAGGTATCCTGGTTTCAGCATCGATTGAACAGCAAGACGCCGCTCTCGCTAGTGCTCCTGAGAGATATCGAGGAATTGGGCAGATCGAAAGTGGATCTCACCACGTCTTTCCAGCGAGATGTGGTTACCATCCACGGTGAGGGTTTTTCCATTTCCTTCAACCAAAGTTTTGGACATATTTCATCATGGGTGTGTAAGGACTTGCAACTATTGAACGGCCACTTGTCGTCTGGATCAGTGCCCCTGCAGCTCGGCTTTTGGCGGCCTCCAACCGATAACGATGCGGCGTGGCAGACCAAGGTATGGAAACATTGGGGTCTCAACTGCTTGACCGTGCAGAAGCGCCACTTCGACTTGCAGCGTGTGCATGGCGGAGAGGTACAGCTGAAAGTGGTAACCTATATCAGTCCGCCCATCTTGGCTTGGGGTTTCCTCGTCGAGACAACCTACATTATCAAAGAGACCGGCACTGTCTCTATCAGAGCCCACGTGCGACCCGAAGGTACCGCCATACCCGAAACCCTGCCCAGGGTCGGCTGGGACATTCAACTGTCCAAAGATTTTGATGAGGCCATTTGGTTTGGCCTGGGACCGGGTGAGTCGTACCGTGACAAGAGATCTGCTCAAAGGGTGGGTATCTATAATCTCTCTGTCAACGACCTGCACACGCCCTACGAAGTTCCTCAGGAGAACGGAAACCGGATGAGTACACGGTGGTTGAGGATACTGAATAGCCGCCGCAACTCCGCCGTGGCCGGCATCCAGGCGACAATGACGAGCGGGAAAAAGAGTTCCGACGAGCACTTCCACTTTGCCGTGTCGAAGTATTCAGCTGCAGAGCTAGAGCAAGCTCGACATCGGGTGGAATTGGTGGGAGGGGAGCCGGTTTACTTGCGAGTGGATTTGGACGTGTCCGGCGTCGGAACCGGAGCATGTGGGCCGGGAATTCAGAGACGAGATATCGTCAAGTGTGAGAACATGGATTTTGAGCTCGTACTAAAACCAATTCTCGCATAGATCCTGCGCGGACCCAGCAAAAAGGAGAGCAGGGAGATGAAGGGGATACCAAGGTAGAAGAACATCCATTGCAAGAATGTCTGTCCAGAAGCATGCGGTTGTAGTCTACCTTCACTTCTGGCATGGATTGGCCTTCACCCAGGTCGGTTTTCTCACAAATAAATGCGCTGACACCGAGGACTCGCATTGCTATCATCTCATAGTATACCTTACTACTGCTTGGCTCCGCGTCAGAACGGCAGCAGTCAGAGAAGACCTTTAAGTTCGGCGCGTCAAGTGGTTTGAAGCTTTTCTCTAAGTCTTAGCCCAACCATTCTAAATATATAGGGCGCTGTAAGAGGGAAATAACATTCGGACATTTGCTCCAGAGACTCCACGTAATCTTTTTTTTTTTCAACTATTCCTGTCCATGTTGAATAAGCGAGGGCGTAATTGCGATACATGCCTTGTTAAGAAGACTTTGGCCATGGACGTTTGTTGAGATGCTGTGATATGCTGGCGGCACGAGCGTTGCATGTGTGACACGCGAAGAGCTGCTTAGCTAGTGCGGCGTCCGAATTTCTCGTCAAGCTTCTTTTATACGACGTGCTTGCGCCTCAATGGACTCTTTACATCTCCTTAAGCTCGATATAGGGTTCTGAAAGCGAGGATTTATCACCATTGCCAATGTGGACAATGGGCGGGTCGCTCCATTGGGCCATCGTGTCGCTGGTGGCGTCTGTTGCTGCAAAAACACCAACAGCGATGAGATAATCGCAAGATCCTGTGGCCGGCATGGAAAGTAAAGTGCTTTGGAGAGTAGGAATCACCGTCCGTGGACGCATCAGATTCGTGTTTGAGTCGGGCTTTAAAAGCACCCCTTGTGGTGCCCAAGGAATCCCCTCTTGTCCGTTGTGCGTATTCTTAAAGGGCAGACGGCAAATCCCGCTGGTACCATCTGCTGAACGAAAACAACATCCGTCTGCATCTGACCATGCGGCCTCAATGATCGATCCGGCTATGAGACCGGCAGAGAACTGCTCTCGACTAGTCAGCGGTACGAGGAGATCGGCGGCCTTCATGCTTCCGGATATCGCAAATCCTCCCTCCACGGCAGAAATGGCGGAGAACGGTCGGTCCAGAGCTGCCGAGATTCTATGCACCCTGACGTGCCAGTTTGGCCACCGAGATGATGGGGCAATCAGTGCTGTAGAAACCTCGATACTCAGTAGTGGCCATGGCTTCCACGAACTGAAAAGGACTGGGATCTCTTCCGTCTGTGCTTTCGCCCTGAGGACAGCGTTTCTAAACGACGGGTCAAGAGGAACCCAACGGACCTTCCAACTATCACCGCCATCCACGCTGAGGGCAAGGGTGCTGTCTGGCGCCATCTGTTGGATCAAAGTACCAGTGGGCACGCTGAACCCAAAATGGGATGAATAGGCAAATTTGCCGTACTTGGCCTCGGTTGCTTTCAAGGGCCAAGGACAGAATTGTCCTGATGAGAGTAGAAAATGATGGAACCCGCTGTTGCAAACGATTTGCATCGGTGCCTGGACGATCTTGGATCGTGGCGTGACATGACTTGGTAAGAGACGCTCGTCCTCGACCCAAAACTTGTGATCGTCTGGGAGCGCTAGTGCAATAAAAGACTTCATGCACCAGTACACTGACTGTGGAGAGGTATAGTCTTCACACATGAACATGTTTGGATAGGCGAATCCGATGCTCAATGTACCATCAATGTTGAACATGTCTTCTTTTGCAGCCCACCATCGCAAATGGCGCAAGAGAAGGCCTTTGACCACGCCCAAATCGTGCAGCGGGTCAGGGAGCTCAACCTCTGAATAGGCGGCAGCTGCCCAGAACGCAGTCATGGCGAATCGGTAGGTCAAGCTTCGGCCAAAAGGAATTGCTGCACCTACCAACCCGTAAGTAGGTGTTGCTAGATTGTGTTGGAGTAAGTTTTTCACTTTAAGACCTACCGTTTTTATCGAAATACAGGGAAAAGCTGACGGCGAAGCTACGCGCACGATCATGGAACACCGCGCACCTTTCTGGATCGATATCTGCTGCAAATTTGAGGTATAGCAGTTGCGAGAATTGTATGGCAAAGCTTCCAGAATAATAATCTGCCTGCTTGCCACTTGCGCTCCAGGAACCGTCGCTGGACCATCCGTCTCCCAGGTAGAACGAGTCAAGAACATCCAAATCCTTCTGAATCAAAGGGTACAGCTCTCCCAGTGGTACTCCGCAAACTTTTATCAACGCCAAATTGGTCATCACCCGGAACCACAGCCAGTTTGTCTCTGGCGGAGGATGATTATTTATGGACCGGAGCCATAAGGTAATATTCGCCTTGGATTTGGATGACTGACTGTGGAAAAGTGCTGACGGCGCAGCGAGCAACGCAAATGAGAGAATCTCCATCTCAACCATTCGCTGGTCTGTGCCTGTCAGTTGACCCCAGAATTCCGGGCAGTCTGGATCGGTGCCATTTGCTAGCCCAAGGACAAAGGGTGCAAGGAGTGTCTTGAGGGCCTCATCGTTGGGTAGGGCCCCCGCATAGAGCGCTGCAACTGCCCAGAGTGGACGAGCGTAGCCTTCGAGCTGTGCAGCAGTCTCATCGAAATGGGCTCCAGTCGATACAGGAAGCCGAATACGTGCGCCACCAGGAGTTTGATATTGCTGGACCCTTTGGAGTAGTGCTAGCGCAGCCCGACGAATGTCTTCTTTACTGGTAAATGCATTACCTGAAAACCCTGGTAAGCGTGGCATCTTGGAGACTCCTGGCCCAAGGGTCCCTGACCGAACAAAAAGTCAACCAAGTTTAAGTATACACTTGACGGACAGAAAGCAAAATAATCAAGTGTAGAGCAAGCAGAGCGCTAAAGAGAGCTCTGAATTCGGCCCGACAGAGTCACTTTGCACACGCCGCAGAACAGTTACGTCGGCATCGAAAGGGAAAGCATTGGAAACTGCGCATGGTGGTGGGTTTGATCCACGTAGGCGACGCCCGCTGCCAATAACACAACTACATTGCAAGCGTCACATGCTCAACTGGCACTTACACGCTACTACGTATCGTCAGGCTATACCTAAAAAGACCACCGACGCCGACGCCCGACAGCTGAAACCTTCCCCTCTCAATGAGTTTTTGACCCCGCCCCGGAGTCAACCACAAGTCTCAGAAACTGGCGAGCGATACAGTAGTTCATGTCCAGGTGCTGCGCATATCTCTCGGAGAACGGCAAAGGTAGAAGAACCAAGGAGAGAAGATGACTTCGATGACTTGGAGGGTCGACAAACCCGGCGAGGATCTGGATGAGCTGCCGGCATGCACGTCCTGTCGCAAACGGAAGCTGCGCTGCTCGAGAGGAGCTCCGGCCTGCTACCACTGCAGCCGAACAGGTGAGTCTTTGTGAAAGCCCCGATGCCCCGTCATAACTTGGACCTGAAGACTACGATCAGGCTCTGAGTGTGTCTACGACTCCCGAACCAAACCCGGTCTCAAGCCAGGAGCAGTGGAAGCGCTCAGCCGTCGCATCGGTGTGTAAACCCCCCGGCCAGGTTCAGCCTCATTCTGTATCTTATGTTGACGACTTTACAGCAAAGTTGGAACGCATTCTCCTTGAAGACGACGACACTCCTATTGTGACTTTCACTTCGACTGGCCAGGTTATCGGAAGAGATGCTGGTCGTGCCGCAGCTCGTGCAAAGGCTTCCGTCACCGAAACTGGCGACATTGGTTCTGAAGAAGGGCAGCGTCGAGAAGTGTTAGAGCCTAACCATGTCACTACCGCAGCCGTGGAGGTGAAGGCATGTTCTCATGCTTGCGAAAGGCGCAACCGCCAAATCAATTCCTGCAAATGCGGTAGTTTCCAAGCCGGCCACCAAAGCACAGATGATCTTGTCAAGACTTTACCGCCGCGTGAGGTGCTGCGAACTGCTTTGAAATACTTCTACCTCTCGTTTCACCATTGGATTCCTTTTCTTCACAAAGCTCGGTGCTATACTGCCGTAGAAAGAGATCAGCTGTCTACCAGTATGGCTCCCGTCCTCCATGCGGTGACGGCGGTTGTGCTGCCGCGGTTGCCAATGGACTCTCTCAACATGTCACACAAGCAGATTCACCTTCAAGCAAGTGCCTCGAGACGATTGGCTCTGCATTACTCGACAACAACCATGAGCCTGCAAAGTCTACAGGCGCTCTCGATTCTTGTGTTCGAACAGGTAAGACCCTTGATACCCTCGATTGCCTCTTTACAGGACATAACGGGGACAAGCTCAACAACGGGGAATCAGCCCAGGTCTATCCCCTCATTGCGGTCCTGATACGAACTGTCGATTTCCTACAACTGACTGTCGAGCCGGATTGGTCACGCTCCCGAGTTCTGATGAAGCCTTTGAGCCTGCTGGAGCCTAGCTCCGACTGGACTGAACTCGAAGCACGGAGACGGTTGTTCTGGTGTATTTTCCTTTTGGATCGGTGGGCTAGCAAATATTTCATTGTAGCCAAGGGTTTCCGAGATTAATTCGGCCGCAGGTACATTTCCGCCCACACGGGCTGGAACACCAGCTTAACATCTGAGGATGTCCATCGGCGACTCCCTGCCGACGGAGGGTACTTCACGCGGGAGCAGCCAGTCTCATGTCCAATATTTGGTCTGTGGAACAAGTCCCGTGCCCACCTGGGAGCTTCACTTTCGAGCATTGCACCGGCCCAATACCAAGAAGGCGAGGCTGCTCTGGCAGAGGATCCCACCGAAGCGAGAATCCAGACTCCGACCAGCCCTTCTCCCGCCGACGCCTCAAATCTCGGCGCTTTTGCTTACTGCATCGAGGCGACTGAGTCTTTGAACCAAGTGACCACTTTTTTCCTACAGCAGCGGACAGACTGGCAAAATCGTGATCATGTGGTTGATTGGCTGACACGTTTTAAGGAGCTCGACCTCCGACTGATCCAGTAAGACTCGTGACCTCCCGCATGATTACATCTTTGACTAAGTGACCGGTGCAGCTGGAAAATGTTTCTCCCCTCACGCTGGAAAGACTCAAACATCTCCACGGACACGACGTTGGTTGATATGGATCCCAATCTAACCTTGGCTCACATGACACACAACACCTCTATGGTCTTACTCCACTACCCAATCGCTTTCCCGCCAGTTGAGTGGACCAATCTGGTCCAATTACCCAGCGCCTGTAGCGCGGAAACGTGCCAGCTGGCCGCAATTGAGACATCTAGAATCGCGGACAGGTTTCTTCATCACACATCCATACCTTTTGTCAACCCACAATTCTCATTCTGTGTCTTTGTGGCAGCGAAAGTTCTCATCGGTTCGCGCATATGTTTAATTCTCTTACCTTCGTTACACGGCTGATATATGTCCCTAGCATCGTCTCGCGAGACAAATGGCCAGGTCTTGCCCGAATTTGGCCATCTACTGGAAGCCCTACGCACAGTATCAGCCCGGTGGCTCCAGACCGACTCGGCCAACCTCTTAAGCGAAGGGCTGAACCCTCAAGGGGACCTCGCAGGACGATATGCCGAACAACTCGAGCAACTTTACGAGGCATGCAGAGCCAACCCGGCGTTTCGATTCGACTTTTTCGATCATTCGTTCCAAGCCACCGACGTCTCTAGACTTTCTCCGATCGAGATTGTCACCTCGGACCTTACCCGAGAAGCAATAGGCAGACCGGGCTGCCGCGAGAGGCATGGGACCGAGGCAGCGCAGCAACGGCGGCATCCCCAGCAAGTGAGAAGACAAAATGTCGTTGGAGCTCGAAGTGCGAAGCGATGGCAGAGGACTCAATTGGCCGACGGAGCACCCATGGCCTCTTTGGTGGAGGGCGACAAGTCCGCGCGATGCGGCCGCACAAGACAAAATGCCAGTCAAACTCGACGACGACGTGACATTTCAGTAGCAGCGACCCCAGCATCAGCGAGCCAGTCGTCGCCCACCGCGTATTTCCCGGATGATCTCCGTTCCGGTGACAACAACAACATACCAGACTTTGATCCGGCGTCCGTAAGACATCCAATCAACCAGGTGTCTCAGGCGCCATACCAGGCTTATGTTCCGGAAATCAGTCAGGATGCACTGCATATTCTATCTGACACTCTGATGGATCCTCAGTACATGGAGCTGGACCGAGTGATCACGTTCGAAAATACCGATTTCAATCCCACACAGTTCGACCTAGAATGGGCTTGATTTAAATCCCTGCCTGTTTGTCAATGTGCAGAGATCGGCAATGTCAAAGACGGTTGATAAAAGATAATTGTATGCCATGTGTTTATATCCGAGAATCGTGAACAAAACTATTGCCAAAGTGATCATAGAGAGGAATTCAGCCCCCCCCCCCCTTTTTCTTTTTGCAGACACTGCATTGGCAAACCCGTATTCTATGGCTAGCACAACCCCATTCGACACAACTTGTTGCCAAACTCTAGAAGATAGTAGTCAGCATAGACCAGTCCATGATCCCAGTATCTCAAGTGCGCATGCTCGTTATTGTTGGCCGTCGCATTTCGAAGGATGGCTTCAAAGGAGTGTGTGTTTGTGGGAACTTCAACAGCTTGGGCGGCCAGATTCCTCGAGTTGTGGTTCTGAAGGACCGTTTGATGTATCGGCACCAGAGACAAGAGGTTACTGTCAAGGGACAGATCCAGCGTCTGCTCGACAATCAACAGTGCAGCATCCAGGAAGTCGTCAACGTGCTCAACCGCGGTTGAGAACGGAAACAGGTCTCGGTCGCGGCGCGAGAGAGAGTTCAAGGCCTGGTGGATGATGAGCATGCCATTTGCAGCAATGACGCCGGCTGAGGTGTCACGCAATGGCTCGGCAGGGTCGACGTGTGGTGCATCAAAATCCCAGACTGGCACGAACCTATGATGGTGTCTTGCTGATTCCAGCCGCGACCAAAAGAGACGGGCGCAGGCGACGGCGGTTTCGAGAAATACTCGGTCTTGCGTCCACATAAAAGTCTGCGCGAATCCCATGATCGCCCAGGCCTGGCCACGCGCCCACGTCGATTCGTCGTGGTGGCCTTGATTCGTCAGCTGGGCCTTGACGGCGCCGGGATGCTGCTGAGGATCAAGGTTGACCATATGGAAGCTTGAAAAGTCGGGCCGTAAAAGCGTTTTCCGCACGGTATTAGCATGTGATGTGGCCATCCGTATCAGCGACATATCTTGCACAAGATGACCAACGAAGTACAGCAAATCCAAGTTGCACATGCTGTCGATGATGACGAGGAAATTGTCAGACATGTCGACGATACTATACCGGTGATTGATTGCCTCATCCCAGCTCCGGATGGCTCCGACGGCTTCGTCATAACGCGATATCAGAGCGTATGCTGCTCTGATCAAGGACTGGCAACTTTCGAGATTGCCCGTCAGTTCCCAGTCTTTTTGGAGGGCTGGCTGAACGATAAATCCCATGTCGTGGGTGTCGGTCCTGCCCGACATTCTGTGCAAGGCGGCGTTCCAGCACCTTCCACAGCGGAGGAGGTCGGCAATGATGTCTTGGTGATGATACCATTCCGGCGCGGTGATGCATGCGGGAAATTTGATGGCACGCTCGAGAAGGGCATAGATGCTCCCCGGGAAGAAGCCACACGTCCAGAAATCTGCCTCTCGATATTCATACTGCCCGGCTTCGGGGCCAGACTGCGGCACTGAATGAGGATAGGAAGGCAGCGGACCCTGGGGCACTACACTTGTCAGCATAAAGGACAGACTGGAAAATTCGAAAAGCAGCAGGAGGCGGGGCTGGGGTATCCTTCCTGACTTCTATTGCGAAAGCCCTGGTAGCGACCCGAATGATTTTCGCGAGCACGTTCTCGGAGAAAACACCAGCTAAATTCACGTTTCTTGGGGCTTTAGGGCGTTCTTCCGATTCCATCATTGTGACTGAGACGGAGCTGGCAGGGCTTGCCTGTGTTTGTGAACTCAGCGCCGTTGTTGGTGACCCAGCTGAAACTGACGAAGTAGTGGAGGGAAACTTGAGTGCAGACGTGGCGACGCTGCTCGCAGTCGATGTGAGGCTCGGGTCACGCATCTGTTTGTCGGTAACGGCTGAGTCCATTGCAAAATCCCCAAGGTGCATTGTATCTACACTCGTGAATTAATAATAAAATCTCATCTCCCTCAATTATGCAGTCTTTGGCATCAAGAGGTAGAACAAAAGAACTGAGATATAGATTTAAAGGAACTCAATCATTTATCACAACTTATTTCCCCCTCCATTCCTACTCCACTCATACTGGGAGGCAAGATACTATACTGAGGGCAGGGGAAAGGTCCTTCGGCCGTCGGCATAGTTTCCGTCGGCCTCGCGCAAACGGTGCATTTCACTCGGACGAATTCCACATCCGGACTAGTCCAAGACCTTGCGCTGATGATGGCACGTTTTCTTGAGCAGATGGGTGTAACGCGTGGCAACATGAAAGATCTGCATTAGATGTCTTCCAAGCACTGACATCTCGTTTCCATGGTTGACGAAAGTAAGCCCGTGGATGGGTGAGGGCCTTGTTAGGCTAAATCACAACATTAGTCACCTGCATAGTGCTTTGTCTTTGCCGCCGCAGCGTTCTTCTATTGTGTAAAACCAATTTGCGATCGAGAAAGGAATAGCTAAGCTGAAATTTTACACGATTTATGAAACCTATCAAGGAGTCGACTGGAGTGTATCCAGTTGAGAGCTGTTCTGATCAATCAAATTTAAATTAGCGCAATGAATCTGATTCCATAGCTTCCAACGCGAGATT
>JANSVK010000236.1:0-42064 GCA_030068005.1 Cladophialophora exuberans | reverse complement strand
GAACACACACACACACACACGCACACACACACACACACACACACACACACACACACACACACACACACACACACACACACACACACACACACACACACACACACACACACAGGCCTTTCGTCTGCAGCAACAATACGACAGAGGCTCTTTTAAGTGGCGCGACATTCTTGGTCAATAACACTCGAGCTGTACAAACAGATGGATTGAGATACATAGTGCTTGATTGTATGACTGATCTATGGCATCACAACTTTTCGGTCCAAACGAGCTCCCTTCGCATGGCTGCGATGTGCAATAATACGAAACTGAATGACCGCCACTCCAGACATAGTATCCTAACCTGCCCCCACAATCTACCATTCCATCTTCTCCTTGACGTAAAGATCCATATACTTATCCACCTCCATCGAGTCTAGCCTCGAGGCGTCGGTGCCCAGCTCAATGAAGTCCTTGATCTTGCCATCATCAAAGTGGTGGCTCAAGTGTCGCTTGTATTTGGCCAAGATTTCAGGTTTGGCCTCGTCTCTTCTCAGACGATGACCAAGGGGCGCCTCCACAACCACCTCATCCAGCACAGTGCCATCATTCAGAGTGACAGTCAGAGCGTTGGAGATAGTCCTCAAAGCAGGATCGTGGTAATCCTTGGTAAACTGGGGATCTTCAACGCACTTAATTCTCTTTCTCAGATCGTCAAGCAGAGGGGATGTCGCTGCCTCGCTGCCATCAAGGTAGTCCGTAGCCTCCAAACGATTGAAGCACAACATCGTAGCAACCATGTACTGAACGCAGTGATCTCGGTCGGCAAAGTTATCCATAGGCTTGAATTGTTTGTCAATAATCCGAATGCAGGCTTCATGCGTGCGGTTCGTGATCTCCTTGATATCTTTGGCTGACTTGCCCATGTCGGCGAGGATCTTATAAATCTTCTGAGCAGCCTCAACTGCCGTCTGCGAGTGGAATTCGGCTGGGTATGAGACTTTGAACAGCACATTCTCCATGACATAGGCGCCGTACGGTCTTTGAAACTCAAATTTCTTGCCCTTGAAAAGCACATCGTAGAAGCCCCAGACGGGAGCAGACAGAACAGTAGGAATGCCAGATTGGCCTTGTTGGACTTTGAATGCCAGGTTGACGGCCCGTTGGCATGCGTCTCCTGCAGCCCACGACTTACGAGACATGGTGTTGGGGGAGTGGCGGTATGTCCGCAAGCTTTGGCCATCCACGAAGGCTTGTGAGACAGCAGCTGCGGTCTGACTCTCGTCAAGGCCCAGCATCTTGCTCACCACGGCTGCGGAAGCGACTTTGACGAGAAGAACGTGGTCCAGACCGACTCGGTTGAACGAGTTCTCGAGCGCGAGACATCCTTGAATCTCATGGGCCTTGATCATGCCCTCCAGGACATCTCTAATCGTGGGGATCTTGCCATTACCCACGTTTCCACCTGCCCTGTTTGTTCGTGCAATCCAGTCCGCTACCGCAAGGATGGCACCGAGGTTGTCCGAAGGATGGCCCCATTCTGCAGCTAGCCAGCAATCATTGTAATCCAGCCACCTGATCATAGCACCGATATTGAAAGCACCGTTTACAGGATCGAGTTCAAACGGAGTGCCTGGCACTCGGCTGCCATTGGGGATGCTGGTACCGGGGACGAGAGGACCGAGGAGAGCTGAGCACTGGGGGAAGCGCAGAGCTTCCAAACCACAGCCGATGGTATCAAGCAGAATGTACCGAGAAGTATCGAGGGCAACTTCCGAATCGATCTTGTAGTTGTGCACGTATGAGGCAATATCGAGGATCTCGGAATCGTAGGCTGCAGTAGGCGCCTTTGCAGGCTCGGAGGAGGACATCTTTGAAGTCGTCGAGAATGCAGAGGTAAACGCAGGTGTAGGACGCAAGGGTCTGAAGCTGGGGGTGGGGCGGATGGCGGAGGAAGAGGGTTGTGCTCGAGCAGCCAAAGCACCTGCAGCCAGTCGTCGCACTGGAACTCGTTTGAAAGCAGAGGACACCAGCATGATTCAATGAAAAACCACCTTGGCGGCAGAGAGGCCGGTGCCAGACTTCAGGCGGGAGAGGCTTCGGTCGTTGGAGGGGAGGGTAACGAAGAGGAACAAACAGCGGCCTGGCTAGCAATTGATTTGTGTGTCCCCTCAGTCAAGCCGTGAATGCTCTGGGTGATGAGGATAGCTCGAAATAGCTTGTGGGAGCTTTGGGAGGTGCAAGTGGCAGCTGCTTGCAGACTGCGGTGAATGACAGCAGAAGCAGTGGAAGGAGCAGTAAGAGAGTAGGAGGGGCTTGGGTGGTCACTGCCAATGTCACTGACGCTGCCTCTGGTCGAAAACAAAATCTGCCGCACAACTTCAAACTGCTGTTCTTGGTCCTACACAGAACAGAAAACGCAGTCCTCGTGATAAAAGCACATCCTACTACGAAATTTATCTACTCGATTGTCTTATTTACATCCGTCTCGTACTTCGCCTGCCATCAGCTAAATTGTGTTCGACCTATTGAAACACTCGTTTCCTCACCACCATTGCCCGCTACCTGCCGACTGACCTCCGATTACCTCGGCCATTCAATTGGCGAGGGTGGCTAGTGGACGATTCAATCACTGCTAGGTGGGCCGGTTGACTCTCAGCAAAAAAAAAGCTCTGCCCCTAATACCGTTCTATCTAGGCGTGGTAGCTCCACGATTGGGTCGCCCTGATTCCTTTTGACACCCAGACAAGCTCGAAAATGTCGTCCAAGAAGGCCCGCTACCAGCCCCTCAAGAGCACTGCTGCGTTGGAAATTGACCAAGGCGATCTCTCCGATGGCAATGGCGACTCCAATGAAGACCACCCCCTGGGCAGCCTGGGCCTCCGCTCCGGTTCCTCAACGCGCGCTGCCGCTTCTCCAAGCGAGGTCGCTTTGCTCGGGTTCTCCGCCCCTGGTTCGACGGTGAAAAGTCGAAAATACTCCGATGCCGTTGCCAGCCGCTTTTTCGTCGGCCGCAAACTCACAAAGTCCTACATCGCCTTCTCAGTCCTCCTCTTAGCAGTCTTGGTCTCGCTCGTGGGCAGCGGTGGCTATTGGTTTTATAGCAAAGGTCTAATTAACGGCCAGTCTCCGCCATGGTATCCCACCCCAAGAGGTGGAACAGTGTCATCATGGCAGTACAGCTACACCAAGGCTGCGAAATTGGTCAACCGGATGACCCTCGTTGAGAAAGTCAATGTCACTACCGGCACAGGATGGGCCATGGATTTGTGTGTTGGCAACACCGGTCCTGCTGAAAACGCTGGATTTCCTAGCCTTTGTCTTCAAGACGGTCCGCTGGGAATCCGATTTGCAGACCATGCTACTTCTTTCCCAGCTGGTATTACGGTCGGTGCGACATGGAATCGTGACCTGATGCGCAGACGTGGTGCCACCCATGCATATCAGGCTCGACTCAAGGGTGTCAACATTCTTCTCGGTCCAGCCATGGGCCCTCTTGGCCGCAATCCAGCAGGCGGGAGAGTATGGGAAGGTTTTGGCAGCGATCCTGTCCTGCAGGGAGTTGCCGCCTACGAAACCATCCAAGGCATTCAATCCCAGGGCATCATGGCCACGGCTAAGCATTACATCGGCAATGAGCAAGAGCATTTCCGTCGTGGCCTAGAATGGGGTCTCCCTGAAGCGCTCTCTTCCAACATTGACGACCGCACTCTGCATGAGCTCTATGGTTGGCCATTCGCCGAAAGTGTAAGAGCTGGTGTAGCCAGCGTCATGTGTTCCTACCAAATGGTCAATAATTCCTATGCTTGTGGAAACAGCAAACTGATGAACGGTATACTCAAGGACGAGCTTGGTTTCCAGGGCTTCATCCAATCTGATTGGCTAGCACAGCGCAGTGGTGTTGCCAGTGCCCTTGCTGGTCTTGACATGTCTATGCCCGGTGACGGCTTGTACTGGGAAGATGGCAGATCACTGTTTGGCGAACAGCTCACGCTTGCGGTCCTGAATGGCTCTGTTCCCATGTCAAGACTCAACGACATGGTGACACGTATTGTAGCAGCCTGGTATCAGCTCGGACAAGATTCTTGGGCTGATGAGGGCCCCAATTTCTCGTCCTGGACTAACGATGAATATGGCTATCTGCATTCTGGCAGCGGCAGCAGCCAAGAAAAGGTGATTGTGAACAAATTTATCAAGGCCGAAAATGAAGACAGCAAGCAGCTAGCGCGACAGGTGGCTAGTGAGGGCATCGTCTTGTTGAAGAATGAAGACTCGGTTCTGCCGCTTACTCCAACACTATCCCAGCTCACCTCCTATGGTCGTAAACGAGTTGCTGTCATTGGAGAGGATGCCGGCCCCGGGAAAGGCCCAAATTATTGCGACGATCGAGCCTGCAATCAAGGGACTCTCGCTGTAGGATGGGGCTCTGGCGCCACTGATTTTACCTACCTTGTCGATCCGCTAAGTGCGCTGAACTCGAGCTTTGATGCGTCTGCAGTCGAAATAACCAGCTCATTGGTTAACAGCGTTTCGTCGAAGCTGAAGCAGATGCTCCGTGAACAGGACTTGTGTTTTGTCTTTGGGAATGCGGATTCTGGAGAAGGTCACAAGGTTTGGGCCACTCAACACGCAGACAGAAACGATCTTGAGCTCCAGAAAGGCGGTAGTCGATTGATCCGCACTGTTGCTGAAGAATGCGGAGGTCCTGTTGTGGTCGTCATCCATTCTGTCGGCCCTGTCATCGTCGAAGAATTTGCCGATCTAGACTCAGTCAAGGCGATTCTCTTTGCAAACTTGCCTGGCCAAGAGAGTGGAAATGCGCTTGCGGATGTCCTCTTCGGTCGAACTGATGCTTCTGGACGGTTGCCGTATACTGTTGGAAAGAACCTCGAAGACTACGGCCCAGGAGCTCCAGTCCTCTATTACCCGAATGGAATCATCCCTCAAGTAAACTTTCGAGAAGGTCTGTTTATCGATTATCGCCACTTCGACAAAGCCGGCCTCGAGCCTCGTTACCCGTTCGGCCATGGACTGTCTTTCACTACCTTCGAACTTTCAGATCTAGTCGTCACAAATCTGAAACCGAAATCTCCCCTCCCTTCGGCAAGACCATCATCGATAATCCCACCCAGTCTGGACGAAACAATACCTCCCATTGACAGTGCCCTAGCACCGATAGGCTTTACGAAGCTTCGAAAGTTCATCTATCCGTATCTCTCCAGCGCTACTAAGGTCAAAAAGGGCAAGTATCCATATCCAGATGGATATGACGTTACCCAAGAGCCTAGTCCAGCTGGAGGCGGCGAGGGAGGTAATCCAGCTCTCTTCGAAGAGTATGTCAGAGTTCAAGCGCGTGTTGTGAACACTGGAAATCGAAAGGGACAGAGCGTTGTTCAGCTCTATGTCTCGTTTCCTCCTTCAATAAAGGAGCCATCCACTGGTGATGCCATCGAAACGCCGATGCAAGTATTACGCAACTTCACAAAAATCGAGCTAGAGGCGGGTTCAAGCGACATGGTCAACCTGACTTTGACCAGAAAAGATTTAAGCTACTGGTCTGTTATCCAGCAGAACTGGGTGATGCCTGAAGGATCCTTCACCCTGGCTGTTGGGCGCAGCTCTCGAGATTTGCCTTTAAAAGGCAAGTACTGACCCACGAGGGAACAGGATCCCGCCTGAGTCAGGAGGGTGGAGTCAGTATCGCTAGAAAGCAAGGGAGACGTACTGTGATTTGTCGACTCGATAGGGAACCCCATGATCAGCTGCCTTTTGACGAGCCTGAGACATCAAACTTGGAGTTTTTATTCTAGGCAGGTTGATATACGATGCAATGGACTATTTGGCTTGGAAGAAGGCCTCGGACAAAGGCAGAGCACAGCTTGCATCGAGATGTTCAACCGAGGACTCGACAACGACTTCCCCGCATCCCCCCACAAAACAAGGCCGACAACGAGCTTTGTAGCATGGGATCGAGGGCGGAAACAATCAAAAGCGGGTTTCAACATTAGCTTGTTATGTTTAATTGGCCAAATGAGGGTGTTCAACTCGGCCCGCGGGTCACATTCGTATGTCTGTGGTACGGCTGCAAATCGATGACCGCACAACCCGAAGCAGACGAACGGCCTGAAGGGGGAGCTGGGGCAACTGGAGCACAATAAATAGACTATGCAAACGCCCCAGTCCTCAGAGAGACTACATCATATACTGATATTTCCACTTACACTAGTGTGTCTCTGGTCGGAGGTATAGCAAGGCCAGCTTAATTGTTTATCTTTTCCCAAGTCGTGACTCGGAGTGCTTGTGCCAAGATGGCTCCTGATATCAATTCCATGGCCAACTGGTCCACTGATGGGTATTCTGGCAACGGAGTTAGTCGAGATGAATATGAGATCCCTGGTGAGTCGATTCTCCTCTGCACGTTGATCATGTCCCTGCGCTCCCGGATGTCTTGCAAGCTCCCAGCAAGACATAGTATGGAAGGATTCCATGGTGTCATAGCCCGCGGCTTGCCATATTTGGTTTTCGGCCACCGTTTACTGTCACATTGAGTGGAACGTATAAAAATTCTGTATTGGGATTGGCTGACACAGCGTGAACGAACCAGACATTGTGTTGCATGGACCTTACACTCGAAAGATTCGGGTGCTATCCATCGGCGCCGGTGTGACGGGGATCATGAATGCTTATCACATCCAGAAAATGCTGGAGAATGTGGAGCATGTCATATATGAGAAGAACGCTGATATTGGGGGTACTTGGCTGGAGAATAGATACCCCGGATGCGCTTGTGACATTCCAAGTCATGCCTATACCTACCCCTTTGCGCTGAACGTGAGTTGGGCCCTCTTCTTGATCTGGTCTTCTTGATGGGCTCGTCTAACCAGTGCATGTTCAGCCTGATTGGCCCCGCTTCTTCAGCTACTCACCAGACATCTGGAAATACCTGGACAAGGTCTGTGAAGTATGGGGGCTGAGAAAATACATGACGTTCAATACCGAGGTGATCGGATGCTATTGGCAGCAGGAAACGGGTGAATGGCTTGTGAAGCTCAAGCAGTCAAATCCGGATGGAACCAGTCGACTTTTTGAGGATCGATGCCATATGCTTCTTCACGGGACCGGGATCCTAAACAATTTCAAGTGGCCTAATATTGAAGGAATGGAGAAATTCAAAGGCAAAATCATGCATACTGCGCGTTGGCCAAAGGATTATCAGGCAGAGCAATGGAAGAAAGATCGTGTGGCGGTGATCGGCTCTGGAGTACGTCAAGGAGCATTCCCTTTTTGGCGGTTGAAAAGGAGACTGACCACATCCGTCTTTAGGCTTCTAGTATTCAGACCGTGCCCACAATGCAGCCACATGCGAAGCACCTCGATATCTTCGTCCGCACCGGTGTCTGGTTCGTCCAGATTGCAAATAATTTCGGTGCCAATCATGAATATACGGACGAACAAAAGCAAGAATTCCGCGATCCTTACGCAATCACTGAACATGCAAAATCAATTGAGGACCAAGTCAATGGGTTATGGGGTTCTTTCTATAAGGGTTCACAGGCTCAGGCCGAGGGACAGGTTGCTCTTAAAGCCCGTATGGCTGAAATGATCAAAGACGAGCGACTACTCAAAGGATTCACTCCCACTTTCGGCATTGGATGTCGCCGAATCACACCAGGAGATCCGTACATGGAAGCGATTCAGAAGCCCAACGTCGATGTGCATTTTACGCCCGTCGAAAAGATTGACGAGACTGGAGTCATTGGAGGGGACGGCGTCCACCGCGAGGTCGATACTATCGTGTGCGCAACAGGATTCGATGTTTCTTATCGACCTCGCTTCCCCATAGTCGGACAGAACGGTGTTGACCTCGCCGACAAGTGGAAAGTGTGTCCGGAAGGATACTTGGGGTTGGCGATTCCTGAATTCCCGAATTTCCTGACCTTTATTGGACCCAACTGGCCCGTGGAAAATGGCAGCGTCATGGGTCCGCTCATGTATGTGTCATATTATGCCATGCAAATGATCAAGAAGATTCAGAGCGAGTATATCTCGAGCATTGCCCCCAAGCAGGATGTGACAGACGCATTCAACGAGCACTGTCAAGAGTGGATCAAGCATACTGTTTGGGTCGAGGAGTGTCGATCATGGTAAGAACGATTCCGTTCCAATATGTCTTCGCTGAAGCAATGTGTCGGGGCAGAGGACTAACCTTGGGCAAGGTATAAAAATAACGAGACCGGTCGAGTCAACGCTGTCTGGCCTGGCTCATCACTCCACTACGTTGAGGCCATCAAGGTACCTCGTTACGAAGATTTCGACATTGAGTATCTTGGACCTGGTAAGAAGAATATGTGGGCCTTCCTCGGCATGGGAACTGTGAAGGCTTTGGTTAATAAAGAAGACGTTTCTCCGTACCTGAATGCGGAAGCCATCGATCCGGCATGGATGAAGGCCATGAATATGAACGCTGACAAGCTGCACGAGACCAAGATGAAGGACCTACAGATCAAGCATGAAGAACAGAAAGAGAAGTCCAAGGAGAACGTTGCAGAGGCCTCTGTGGCTTGATTACTATTCGACAGATAAGGGGTATAGCAGCCTCGTCACACGGCTGATGCTGCTGTGGACGATACGTGTATTATTGGATGAATGGAACAATTGATTGATTGGAGAGCCAACTGGAGTGGCGCGACGAGCAAGCCATATAAATCTTGCGACTGGCACTTATAGTGATTGTGACAATCTACCTGTTCCGTGAAGCTGGGCGGCTGGATCCTGTTCACCACATGGAAGCCTCGCCGAACGCGTAAGTCACGTGTATCGTCACTTTTTGGTCTCGCGGTTTCTCCGCACCCGCTGCGCTGCGTTCAGAAGTGATGCTCGCCAGTAAACAATTTAATTGCATGTCTGCGGATTCGACCCAGCGCGGTCGCACCCACTGCAGTAAAATTGTACAGGCATTTACAATATCATTACCCTCAATTCACTTGGTTGTGCCAGTCACGAAGCAACTAAGCGTGCTTTGTGGCGTGGACGCTGTTCCACCCTTTCTCCTAGCTGCCCAGGCACAACGACAGCCATGGAAATTCACTCCGTGCTTCCTGAAGAGAGAGCAAGAGACCCAAAAGGAGAGACTCTTCCCTGGGGATATCGCTATGCCGAGTAAGTCCTCACTTCCTGCTTTTCGCGCATCCCATAGCAGAGATCCGTTCCCTCCAAGCCCAAGCAAAGCCTAACCGTGCCTTCTCAATGCGCAGTTCCTCCCGCAATGCACGGCAACAACAAGAAGAGAGTGGTCCCTTTGGGCGAAATCGAAGTATAAGGTCTACAGCATCACGGACGCCGCGCGCAAGAACAGGAACCACCCCCGTGCGACAGAAAGAGAACACGGCAGTGGCCGAGTTTGGAAAACTCTTCGCAAAGGAACAGGCGAAAGAGGAGGAGCGGAAAGGCGCGCTCCCAACTGCTTCATCAGGCGATGCAGCTGCTGCAGAACGACCGCTTCAGCCAGAGGCTGTGCCTACGGAGTGTCTACTGTATGGATATGCAGGCAAGCAAGCCGAGTGGAAAGTCCTGTCCAAATTCGAACGCATCGTATCCCCGGGCATCATCTGCGAAGACTACCCGCGCGAAGATCCCAACCTGTTCCTCTCCTCAAATTCTCCCTTCGGATTCTCCAATGCGTCGGTAGTGGTCCATCACAACCTCAGTCGCGAAGCGATCAGAAAGAGCAGGATATACCAAGGCGGCAACCACTGGATCAAAGTCACCTTCGATTCGTATCAGGCCGCAGAACGAGCGTGTTTCTACAGCCCCATCGACATTGACGGATATTTGGTCCATTGTGAGATGTGGCAGGGTAAGGGACCGGCGGTAGATGCTCCTTTACCCAACGGACCACCGTGGGGAGCGGAGAAGGCAGACCTGATACAACCGCAACCGTCACCGCGAAGGGTAGACAACAGCCGGAGGCCGCGGACACTGAGTACCTCGCAAGGGTCGCGGGTCATGTCTGGGAAGGAATCAGCCATAGCAGGGTTCGAACGAGTCCTCCAAACGCTGCCTCGCTCTCACACGATGCCCGACGTGCAGTACGGCCAACCGGACGACGACCTCTCTTTGGACTCCACCACCGCTTCCTCTGCCACCGCGATCGGCATAGACCAACATATTCAGCCAATGCAGCAGTCGCTGCTATTGCCCGCGACCCCCCAACAAGGCCTCCGATCCCGGTCCGTGCCCCATCTCCCGAGTCAAGAGCTTTCCATCCACCACCCTGAATCAGAGTACATGACGCATATCACCTCTGTGAAAAAGATCGTCCTGCGACCCGTCTCCGAAGCCTTACGCCCTCAACCGACCTTCATCGAACGCGTGCTCCGAAGCATCCCCATCGTGTCGTATTTCTTCGCAAGCAGCAAAAGCAGCGGCGATGCCACCACTAGGCATAGAGAAGGTATCATCGACACAGGGCCGCTGCTCAAGGAAGACGGCTCGTGGGATCCGAATAACGGCATGTACTGGAGTTTCTGGCACGGGTTGGACGGAGTCTTGGGCACGGACTTTTGCGGTTTGAAGGACGATTAATTTAGTGTTGCCGCGAGCGCAGGGTTTCATGGGAAAACAAGAAAATAAAGGAGCTTTGGAACCAACTCCCCCTCGGCTTCGTCTTAGACGTAAGGTGTTTAGAGACCTACAGCCGTTTTCAAATCCGAATGGAAGGGTCGACTGGGGGTTGGCAAGAACAGCGTTGGGAACACAAAATGAGCCTTTTTGAGCTTTTGCTTTTACCTCTATTTTGTCTTCTTTTCGTGCTTGCCGACTTCGAGCAGAAGGAAAGGCCACACGAGACGCGCCAATGATTTGGGACGGGAGCGTTTGTATAAAATAACCTACCCTAATGATTCGATTTGTAACTTCCAAATTGTGCGAAGGGCGAGCGTGACCAGGACCACCAAACGACATCCAAGTGGGTGGGAAACGAGTGACTCGGAAAACTGGAGCGTGTGCATTACTTTGCGAAGATTTCATTTTGTTTAGGAATTTGGAGGTCGGGGTTTCGTACAAGGCAAAAGCTTTGCCCGCAATTTCTCCCCTTCCATCCTGGGCGTTTTTGGCATGTTCAAAAGGCTGTGACCGCAAATACCACGAGCCTTACATGTCCCATGCCATTGCCCATAATTTTCATGTGCCAAGCGCGCTTTCTTTTGCGAACGTCAAGACGTGTATCTGGGTTCGTATGCTGGCTCGGGCGAAACTCGGGCCGTCAAACAGAACAAAGACACACGCCCTTGATACACATTGTATGTTCTCGCCATCCTTGCGCCCGGCTTGTGCGAATGGCAGAGAGATACCGCATAGCTATGTTGTTTTTACTCGACCTTGCCCTCGAAGTTCTCGCCCTCGACCAGGTCGGGAATCTCGTCGTCGTCATCGTCCTCGCCATCCTTCTTCTCCCCGGCACCCTCTCCACCTTCCTTCTTCTGCAGCGACTGGTACGATTCGGCAAGGCGGCGTAACGATGCCAGACTGTCCGGGCCCAGTTGGTTCAGGATTCCGGGGACCAGTTCGGTCAGTTCCTTGTCTTCGCCGTTGCCGTAGATCGCGAATGTGTTGGAGGGGACTGAGGCGTGGACTGTGGGTAAAGGGGATTTTGTTAGTCTTTTAGTGGCACGGAAATATTGTTTTTTTCACACCAGGGTAGCCCTTTGTTGTCTTGGTGCTCTTCCTTCTCCAGTACGGAAAATGCAGCTCCCGACTCCTTGGGACTTTGATTCCACCGATTAATTGGTCTCGAGGAGAAGCTTTTACAGGCTCCGGAATATCACCTCGAAATGGGATGGGTACGTACCCTTTGGCGCAGTGAAGTGTATGACATTCCCATCTTCCTTGAACATATTGACCTCTTCAATCGCTTGGATGGGTTGCACATTCATCTTCTTCAACGTAGTCTGCAGTTTTTTGTCATCGGTGCCTGAGGTCTTGTGGACTTTCTTCGTCTTGCGTCGCGGGGTGCCTTTGCCTCTAGAGGAAATAGAAGAGGGTGTATTAGTTTCCCGAGAAGAATCATCAGATCAGAGGGGTAAGACAAGGTTTGCAAAGTTCAGAAATAAGGACATGGCGACTGAAATTCGGATCATGTACATACCCTAAAGCGGTTTGTTAGTCTAGGCTGCTGGCACATTCATTGGAAGCGGCGGTGTCATGTTGCATGGAGTCAGCTGTACAGGAAAGACATACCAATTCGTACCTGCGCCTGCATGCGCTTGAGCTTCTCCTGATCCATATTGGTGGTTGTGTGGTGGTCAAGCCGCTGAGCTTTCTCAGCTCAGAGGTCTGTCTGGAAAGGCGGAGCACACAAATGTCTGAATTGATCGGTAATTCGCTTGGTCGGGCCCAAAGCTTCAGAAGGGAAGCTTGGATGCTGGGATCCGGCAGAATTTCAGGGAGATGCTCGGGAAGAAGCTGAAAAGGAGGGCTCTTCCGTCCTAGCTTTATGAGCGAGATGACAGCTGGATAGTTAATTGAACCTGCGGCGTGGAGGATGGTTGATCATCCCGAACATTGAATGGTTTGGCAGTGTGCCCCGGCTCGGTGAAAGTCTTGGCAACGGCGGATCAACCTCGGAGCGGGAATCCATCAATGGCAACTTGAAGTTCAGATGGTTTTCCCATTGCTTCACCTAGAAATACATTGCTGGGACGTTTCGTTTAGATTTTATTTCTCCTGTAACTGCGTCCGATCATTTACAACCATGGCGGGGAAGCAGGCTCTTATCGTCCCGGCCCTGAAGAAGCACACAGCGACGGTCATCATGGCACACGGCTTGGGCGACAGGTGGGAGTCCCTCAGCCCGTCTGGCTCAGGTAACCAAAAACATAGCTAACCTTGCATATACAGCGGTGCGGGATGGTAAGTCACTCTGTTCAGACTGTAAGTGGTAGTCAATGAGAGCAATACACTCATCGTGGCCAGGGTATCGCTAGCTGAGAGCTGGCGACGGCGGGGAAAGTTTGAAGATGTCAAGTTCATCTTTCCCAATGCGCCGAATATCCCAATTACTGTGGTATGGCCTCGCCGTCTTACATAGAAATCAAGCGACTGACACTGGACCTAGAACTTCGGCATGCGTATGCCTGGTTGGTACGATATCGTAAGGCGCCGTGAAGATGTTTGCACTCCTACCCGCTGCTCCACTAGCTTTCAAGCACTTCTTGATCATGTGTGTGAGACTGACTGGATACCTGATACATCAGACCGACTTCTCCGACCTGAAACAAGCCCACGACGAGCCCGGCATCCTGCGTTCTCGTATTGTCTTCAACAAACTAATCACCGACGAGATTGAGGCCGGAATTCCTTCAAATCGAGTTATTCTAGGTGGCTTCTCACAGGGAGGAGCAATGTCAATCTTCACTGGGGTGACAACACCACACAAACTCGGGGGAGTTTTTGGACTCAGTTGCTACTTGGTCCTGGGCGACAAGGTGAAGGAGTTTGCCAAAGAGTCGAACGAAGCAAACAAAGACACTCCCTTCTTCATGGGCCATGGAGATGCAGACGAGCTGGTCAAGTATAGATGGGGACAGCAGACGGCGGATTTCTTGCAGAAGGAATTAGGCCACAAGGTTGAATTCAAGACGTATCCGTGAGTGCTTGCCTTGTATCGAGGTGACATGCACGAAACTATGGCTAACATATGTACAGGGGTCTGCCCCATTCCGCAATACCCGAGGAGATTGATGACCTGGAAGAGTTCATCAATAAATGTTTACCGGCGACTGGATCACTGTGACTAGATTCTACTCCCCAGCAGGGACGAGACGTGTTTCGGGCATGTTCGAGTATCGCGATTTTGCTGGCGCTGGTGGCGTGCATCTTCCTGGCAACGAGGACATGGAAGCGGACCAAACCATTGAAAATGTCATAGAAGACGAATTTTGTGGATGGCGAAATACAAGAGCGTGAGATAGCATGGCCTTGTTTCAGGCTTCCATTTTTATCATTTTATCTGGCTGTCTGGCTTCCTCCGCCGTGCCTTGTTATGCCCCAAGCCTGGCCATCTAAGCAGCACCCTCCTTACGCTGGCCAGTGTAGAAAGCAAGGCCGTAGGTGTTGGTTTTGAAGGTGATGACTGAGCCTTTGGGGAAGTAGAAAACATCACCCGCAACCGCCTGTGAAGTGAATGTCAGTTCATATCTAGGCCAGTGGGCGAGGAGTGGGTGCTTGCTTACATGCACTGACTGGCCAGTCTCGTCGCTAATATCAAATTCGCCCTCCAGAATGATCTTCATCTCATGGTAGGTGTAAGTGTAAACAAGGGGAGTGCCCGCTTCGAGTCTGTAAATGCCGCAGCTGATGGGCTTCTCGGGGTCGATCTTCTCGCTGCTGGCAACGTCGCCAAGGTAGGCGTTTTCATTGGCAATTAGAGGTGGCTTGAATCCAGATTGGACTTTGGAGAAATGGGTAAATGCTGGTGTAGAGCCCATTTTTTCTTGCGACGCTGAAGTGGATGCTTTGAATTTGGAAGCGAGTTTACTGAAAGTGGTGCCCATGGTTAGATATGGATGTCGTCGCACTTGGGGCGGGCTGGAATTTCAAATTGATCTTGTCTCACCTTTAGTATCTGTCGAAACCTTTCCAACACCACTGTGAGAGGCCAATAAGACTAGCACGCACGACCTCTGAGGAAACACGATCAAGTTTGGGAAAAGAAGAAGCTGCAGATTGGTAGCGAGAAACCGCAAGATATACTTCGACGACTGATAGCAGCGATAATATGTCACTTGCCCAGTCAAGCATTGCCCGCAGGTTGCCCCGGTCATCAGCAAGCACTTACAGCACGCAAACAACGCGGTTTGAGGCAATGCGCGTCAGCGAGTCATGTCTAGGTCTGACGCCCAGATGCGAGCCCTAAGCAGGCACTCCCCTTTGGTACGACGGCATGAACGGGCAAGGAAAGATTAGCAAGGACGATAGGATGATTGTATAGTGGGCTACTCAGGCAGGGGAATAAAATGCCGGAGAAGGTAAAGCTCTTGGACGATTATCGAGGACGAATGGAAGCTCACCGCGAGGAACCAGTGGAAGTGCAGGATAGAACACGAATCAAGAAAGAGGCATTTTCCCAGGTGCGATAAGCTGGCTGACTTGAATAAAGCTTTTGAAGAGGTGTTTATTAAAGTGCGAAGTGCCACAGTGGGCTTTTGGCATTGTTCTATCTCGGACTGGGCGTGCTGACTTTCAAGCTTGTGTACGAGGAATGATGAAGAAGATGGGAAAAAATAGGCACTGACACATCTACCATAAACAAAATTCCTCAAACAGGCACGAGCTACCTGCATGGACGAGGGCGAGAGGGAGGGGTACTGCATGGATGACTAAAGAGATTGGGAGTTGGAAGGTTGCCCATTGGGAAAAAAAAAAGACAATCACGTGAGCAGCTTCCTTCCTTCCTTGAGGCCCTCAGCGTTTTCTCGAATCCCAGTCCTTCGAGTTCCTCACTGCTACATACCACCATCCAACCATTCAATCAATTCCCACCTCGTCGGCTTGTCAGCTACGCGAATCACTCTTCTCTTACATCGTGACCTAGCCTGCGCCCTCTGGTTGGAGGATACAGCCTTGCGTATTCTCTACTCCTAGACTTTTGGACATGTCCGTGGTTGGCCCTCAACACACGCGAAACTAAATCGAGCAATCATTTCCCCTCGTTCCATCCTCGAATGTGGAAGTGTCCCCGCACTGAGCCACTGCTGCCACCCGCCGCTCGGATTCCGACCTTTCTCACCTTTCGCACACTTTACCTCTTTCGGGGAGAGGGAAAAAAAGGACCGAGATACCTGAGGGAAGAGCACGAGGCAAGAGGAGGAATGTTGCACAGGTGTCTCTTGTTCAGTGTGACAATTAGATGGGAAGCCCGACGAACAATAACTATAATTCATCACCAAGATCCAACAATAGCATTCGACTTCGACTCGGACGTGAGGCGCGAGGCGTGAGGCGGACACCAATGCTACGGACGAAGAGTAGCAACGGGCACGCTTACTACGACCATACCTTGTCGATCAGGTCTTGGATAAGGGAGACAGGGACAAAGCTGCATTTAAGTGCAAAGATATCCCTTCTCCCTCGCTGCCGACCTCCTCCAACAAACCCATTCCCCACCCACTGACTGCAGCTGAATGGACAATGCGCCCGCTGTGGGATTTGCTTCCCAGCAGAAAATTCCCCTCAGGGACTTTCTCCTTCTCCAGCGGATCCGTGTAGGGTATCTCGCACGCAATTGCTCCTCAGGTGAGTTGTGAGTCGTGGAAATAGTCATACTGACGAATAGGATTGTCTAATACTTTGCCCTCTGCCCTGCCCGAGCCATGGAGCTCGCCGAATCCAACTGGTCACGCCGTCCGGAAATACCACCGAACAGGGCTTTTCACTACTGTTGCATGATGCCATCATGCCTTTTCGCCTCTTTTCCTACATACTCTCCTGCTCTTCGAGGTTTAGCCTCAGCATCCCGTTTTTGAGCGGGCACTACTGCCAATTCATCGTTCCACCCGACTCTATCCATCCTCTCCATACGACAATCAAATACATATTACCTTTTTTCTACGCGGCCCAGAGCGAACATTCTCTGCCACAAGAGATGCGCGAACGTCTCCATCCTGTTTGTCTTTCTCATCTTTTTACTGCTTTGAACAAATTCTCCAAGAAAACTCCACTTCTCCTGTTGACGGCACCAGCGCAAAACTCTTCCCTGCCCGTAATTTCCGGCTGCTGAATTGCGCTCTTCTACGAGATTCCCGGGATCGCACGCCGATTGCGACTTCTCTTTACCGCTTCCAACCAAAACAAATTCAATTCTGGACCACGGCCGATGTCAAAAGTTTCGGTTACCTGCTGAAGCAAAGGGAAAAATCCAAAGAGCCAGAAATCCATCCGTTTTTCCCCACACTTATTTCTTTTCAGACCTCCGCTCGCCCACTTTATTCGTACATACACTACTCTCAATAGCATTCAAAAAAAAGAGAATCTACTGAAAAATTCCTCCTTCCTGACAACGAAAAAAGTCCTCCTTTCCTTCGAGCTTTCTTGCTCCACTCAGCGCCAAGAAGAATATACCGCAAGCCGCTTTTTCGACGTGAAGTCCGACAATCAACAGAAAAACCAGCGCGACAAAAAAGTGCCGACAGCACCACGCCCATCTCGTTGTATTCCCGGACTAGCCTGACTGTTTAGGAGTATATACATACACCCGCCTTACCACGCGAGAGCGACAATTCTGGAACAGTCATAAGCCTCATGCAACACGGACCAACGACGACCCCAAAAGCAACACTCACTCTCTGCTGCTAGCCTGCCCTTGCAACCCGTGAAAAAAAGAACGCCCTCGCATTTGTTACCAAGCGCAACACTCATATCGCCGAGCCGAAGAGAGAGACCTGTTCTTGAGCACTACCTGCAGTACTGTAAATCCGGCCTTGTATCTGGATTATTTCGAAATACGTCTTCCCAAGTTCGCCACGGAGAGGAATGACCTGCGCAGCCATGGGAACCTAAGCAACGTGCCACCCTGTTCGTAAGGGTCTGTTCACCGTCGAGTCGTCTACTAGAAGTCTAAACGAAGTCGGTCACTTTTGAACCCCGTGCAACATTGAGAACTATTCGGTCCTGGGCTCACCCTGTATCAATCCAAGGCACTTCAAAACTACTGGACTCTAAATCGACACTGAAGGTCTCGTTCAATTTGCATATTTCGCATTCCGTTCAGCCACACCACGATTGGAAAAGCCGGACATAGTCCATCGCACCATCTCTCTTCACACAAAGTACACATAAAACAATCCCGACAGCAAAGATTCAACTCCCGCGGATCCCGAAGAAAAATAAATCATTTTCGCCCGGTCTTTCAAAGTTCGTGTAGCTTTACCGAATATCGCAAAGGGAACCGCAGATCGGGCAACACACGCCACCTCCCAAGCAAACCCACCAAACTGCGTTACCTCTCGTCTCACGGCCATCTCAAAGGGCAAGACAAGGCGAAGTCGGTCTGTCCCGTTGCGAAGCCGCTCGTTGAGTCACCCCATCGAAACCCCTCGAGGTCTCCACCAAAAAAACGAGTATTCCAAAATCTCGGAACCGGAATCAGTATCCAAATCGGTCAGGTGACCCAGAAACCAGTCTCAATCTCAACGCCTGAGAAACTCCCCCTGTCTCATTCTTCCTTGTCGTAACGGCATAATCGCGTCAAAAAAAGTTAGTGGTCGTCAAAGAAATCAGCCTTCCCTCGCTTAACCCGTCGACCTTTCAACAGACAAACGTGTGTTAAAACAAAAAACTCCCCTTTCCAACAAATTTATCCCGGCCAAAGTGTCTGGCTCAAAATCCCCAGTAAGGCAAAATAACAATTTGAAAAGAACAACGACAAATAATCAAACCCAAACATGTCGTCGTCAATAGATCCGCATCCGCAAAGCAAGCGAAACCAACCCAAACCCACCACCACGGCACCTCTGTCACCGGTGACTATGTCGAGGATGGCACCAAGCGCAGAACTGGACGAATATACCGCCAGCATGCGGAGGTTCCTCGCCAGCGTCGACAACAATGTGAGCGGGATTCGAAAAGGCAGCACAGACACCAATGTCAAGCGGGTTACTGGAAGAAGTGAAAGCATGAGTGGCAGCGACAGGGAGAAATCACCCGAGTTCCGCTGGATGGATCTTGCCAGTGTCAGGAAAGAACACGGAAACATGACCCAGGGGTTCCCAGGAGCCGCCGACAATCGGATATCCAAGAGCATTTCCAAGTCGACCACTCACCCCCACCATGCCGGGAAGGATCCCAGGCAGCTTCACAGAGACCATCGGGCCTCGAGCCCTGCAGCAAAGGCCATATCGAGCAAGAGAAATCCGGTACTTGCGGGTGCAAAATCATCCGAGAAAAACTAAGGGAAACAGTGTCAGTGTTTTCCCAAGAATTCAGGAATACCTGAAATTGGTGCCAGGATAATGATGACAGAGCATGGAAAGATGCGCGAGTGTCGCCGGAGCCACTGGCAGAAAGCATGCTAACAGGCATCCTGAGTTCCCCACGGCCTTGCCGGATGATTCACGTATGTTCAAATGAGAATATTACGAAAATGAGAACATACCTTCCCAGTCCCAGTTGGACATGACCCCCAACCAGTGCAAATGTCCCCGTACCGTATACTCTGGCTCCAATTGGTCCGATGAAACGATGTCGCTCGTCTGACGTCGAGACTGAGGAATGGGTGGCATGTTCATTGACATATTCAACATGTCACTTCCACTGCCCATTGTGTCCATGGTCACACGTCGTTTGATTGGCCGTCTAGTTGCGTCAACTTCTTCTCGCCCTCCATTCTGTTGTCCCAGAAATTGGTTTTGGATGTGGTTGAAAGAATCATTTTCCCCGATGGCAACGGAATCAGCTGTTTGTGCCTTTCGCTTCAGGGCGGGCGGGACGTCTAGCACAGGCGGGACAAAATTGCCACCCGGGACACCACGGCTCGCATACTGTCTCAGCAATTTGTTCGCCTTTTCACTCTCGAAAGCATCTCTGCGACTCCAGACTTCCTGTACCACGTTCATGCAAGAGCTGACATTGCCAATCTTTAGCCGGTTGATCATTGCGCCCCATCGGTGCATTACCCAGTTCCTGTCTTCCATCTCGGCTACTTCGCAACTGGCCGCAAAAAGGGGGAAGATATGGACAATGGTGGTGCGAGATGACAGAGGCACAGATGCTAGTGTGACCAGAACTTTCTTCGCAAGAGAGAACGCCGGATCGCTTGGAATTTCTGGCACTGCCTGGTGTAGATAAAGTAGCGTGGCGTAGCGATAGGCTTCGGCCGTCTGGATTGAATGCTGCACCTCTGAGTTTGGATCTTCCGGTCGTTCGAAGATAAAAGCACTTGGAACTTGCCATTGCAGTAATTGCTCTTTCAATTCCATGGCTTTTGAGATAACAGTGAGCGAATTGGACTCGGTCTTGCGCACGCGCTGAATAAGATTCGCGACACGGCCAATCAGAGGAAATAGAGTGGTGGCACAACCCATCAATGGGTCAACCTCAACTTGATCCCCATATGGAGTGTTGACAGTGCTTAGGATCTCCTCAAAATTCAGATCATGGGCTTCCTCTAGTGAAGTCAGACGGGCAATGACGTCCATGTAGACAAATGTGTTACAGAGAAATTTGAGTCGGTTGGCGTCCTGTGTGGTCATTTGCCCCAATTGCATGTCCCGTCGATGCTTAATAACGGCATTGTTGACCATGACTTTTGCACCGCGGAGGTGCTGCACACCTGTGCTTACATGGCGATCCCAACCTTCACCAAAAGCCAAAGCCAACGAAGTCGCTAGTGCCGAATCTAAACGCATGTTTTCAATCTCAGAAGCGAGTCGCTTGATAGCTTTTGTCATATGCGCCATTCCAAGTACATGAAGATTCGGTGCTTCATGAGCGCCATGGAAAGCTGTCATGGATGAGATGGCATGGTACAGAGCAGGCGCTTCCCTGGCAAGCGGCCAGATCAGTGTACGCCATGGATTTTCTGTAGGTCCATCTTTGACAGACAATATGCCACAGGTCTGTTTGTCAAAACGAAGCATAAGCATCTCGGGCGACGACGCGTCAAGTGAAGGCTGGGCCAGAAGTGTCATGTCGCTCGACTTGGAGGACGTGGTAGATGCCTCGCTAGGTGCGGGAGAAGATGCCCGAAAGAGTTGAAAGTTCGTACGCCCGAGGGCTGGGTCCAGAAAAGGTGGAAGATGGGTCCCACTAGATGTTGCGATTTCATCGGATCGAATAATCTCTTCGTCAAAATCCTCCGCCATAGGAAGATCAGCATCCAGCGACATTGGGGGATGTACATCATTTGAATCTGGCTGCTGCTCGCACAAAAGGAGGTCAAGCAATTTAGGAGACTCGGAGGAGAACGACTTTGCACTGTTGTTGTCACTGATAGATGTCCTCGTCGTGGCGGTGGTCAGGGTATAAGGGTCCATCGACTCCCCGAATGTAAGCCCTGGAGATATTCCTTCTGCTTCAAATGGGGGCATAAATATCGAGTCTGGAGTGAGGTTCAGGGGCGGCGACTCGTTGACATCATGTTTCACGTCTATCTGATGCTCTGGACTGGAGGACAGGCTGTGATCTTGAGTGTGACGCTTATCCTGGAATGCGTGAGTCGCTGTCTCAAAGGCAGAATGGAGGCCAGGTGACCAGGTCTGCGGAGGCTGAGAGGTATCGAGGGCTCCATATCTCGCGTCAGATCGTCCGCCGGCAGTAATTTCGAGTGGTTGAGAGGGCTGTTGACTGGACGAGAATGAGTTGGATCTGAATGCTTTCCTCTTCACGGCAGGCCTCGAGGCGAATGTGGTCTCCTCAAATGTCCTCCACTTGTAGTCCTTCTTGTAACCTTCGCAAACCACACTTCTTTTCTGGCACTGTACACAAGATGGTTTGGTCTCGTCACATTTCAGCCGCTTCTTCTTGCACGTCATACAACCTATTACAACCACCAGTTAGTCAACGACTCTGCGGCTTGAGGGTTCGAAATTGCTGCGACAAGTTCGCGCGATGGTGTATATCAACAGAACCACGTACCATTCCGGCTCTTGCTCTGCTTAGGCTTTGTCACCGCTCCATCTTGAACAGACTTATTAGCAGGCTTGGGAGGAGCATTGACTCTCGATTTTGCGATGGCGGTCTTCTTTGGCTGAACGACAGGTGCGGCAGTTAAGACGGGGGACTTTCTGAACAGAACGGACGGAGAAGGGATCTGGATCTCCATGCGATGCAGGGTGTGACAAGCGACATAGACCCAAGCACGGCGTTGAGGGAGGTGCGAGAAGTCGAGGGTGGGCTCAATGTAGAGGGGCAGGTGTGTTGGTAGGTGAACAAGTAGATGGACAAGTAATTAAGACAGAAAAGGTAAAGCAGCGTCTCGCTAGGCGACGTCAAAGGCGATCTAGGGAAGCAAACTGGAGAAGGACGAAAGAGAATTGATCCGAATGAGAAAAAAATGAAGGTAGGAGGGGAATGTGATGATAGAGAATTGAGAAAGTGAGGGCAATAGTGCGGTACGGTGCGGTGCAACGCAACTGCTCGACCACTCGCCGATGCCGTGAGAGGAGACCTGTGAGCTTTCCGTCGGCTACTGGTACTAACAAAGTATTGGCAGCAGCGGCAGCATCGATGCAGAGAGAGTCGAGGGAAACATCAACGAAGCAGATAGCCACCCAACTCCAAGAAAGCGAGCAAGAGCGGTGATGTCCAGACTGCAGGGCGTGTGAGTGGCCGAGGGGGATCGGGAATTTTGGATGAGACCCTGTTTGATGACCTTTGAGACCTGTTATCTCTGGCAGATACGCGAAAACCCGGAGACAACCAAGACAAGGACGGGCGTCTACTAGGATCCGTTTATTTGGTCAGCGACCTCAGGCCTCTAGAGAAGCGGGAACGATAAGCCAACAGCCCAAGCCACGTCCAACTGGAAGCTCTCTTTCAAGGCCACAGTTCTACGACTTCTATCTGACTACCGTACAGTCATAGGCCTCGGAGGATCAGGCTTCCAGGGGAGGAGGCTTTTGATTAACCACCGGTGACTCTAGGCTTCGATCATGACCCACAGGCTCGTATTTGATCACTAAAGGCACCCGCTGGTAGGCTGGGAACGCCTCCGTATCCCCCGTACTTTTAACCCTGGCGCTGGCACCCCCGCTCGTTTCTGTCCTTAGCGACTGTGGCGTCAAACCACCCCTCATCTTCTGAACACGAACTGGACGGTAAGGAGTATTGGTAGTATGTTTTCGCTGCCCTTTTCACATTCTGCAAGGACCACAGGCTCAAGTTGCTCGACGAGACGAAGGTGCTGAGATAGACACCATGTGTTACCAGTGTGCCGATTCAGACTGCTGGCAATGAGACCTATTACTACCTCCAAATCCGACCTTTTGTCGCAACCAGCCAGCCAACCTTCCACCGCCAGGCTGCACCTTCTCCTCCCCTAACCGTCAAGCTTGTTTGCGTCTCAACCCCGGGTAGAAAAGCGGATCCGCGTGTGATCGATGGTCGAAAGGGTGATTGTGTGACCACTGTTATATCCAGGTTGGAGTAGAGACCATAGAGAAAATTTTTCATCGTCGTACAGAGTCGCGGAAAACGCATAGAAGGACAATCAACCACGTAGTCATGGAAATTCCAAATCTTCAGGGGTCATGTTACACAGCGTCGCTAGACCAGGCTGGCTGGTCTAGCACGGGGCGCGTGTGTAGAGAGTAGGCTCAAGCAAAGCCGCAGGGGCGAGGACAGCCTGACCACTCTGGCAACGAGAACTGTTGGGTATGCCGATTGTGAACTATCTACTGAGACGATCACCTCTGCCCTCTTGTGCACACCGGCCTCTTTGGTGGCTGTTCAGTGCCACCACTCGATAACGATCAAGGTTCATATAAAGTCCCAGCAACGATGAGATTGCAGCTCCATCGACGCCGGCTACAAGCAGGTCGAGGCCGAAGGTGTTCGCCTGTCGGATACGCCATTTTTTGGATAGAGGGTGCTGGCATAGTGCAGTTAGCATCGCAAAAATGTTTTGCAATTCACAAATGCCTTGTTATTGATCATTCTTGAATCTCTAAAGCGCTTTTCCACGTAGTAATCAACCGGCCTAAAACACGTGAATATCTCATAACACTCATAGACTCGTTTGCTCTCTTTTCCTTCCGTTTGATCCCGTGTCTCGGACTATCTAGAAATGCCTCGCAGGTAAGTAGTCACAAGCCGTGCGTACTCCTGAACTTATCATGCAAGAACCCAATCGAAAGCTGTTGCCTGTATATTAATTCTTGACTTTAGACCTACTCGCCGCTTGACCAGGCCATTCTCGCTCAAATGCCTCGACAGTGTCCAAAATGCTCCGATCAAACGCGGTGAACCTTCTTACACCGAGGGCCTTGTACGCCTTGCTCGACACGAAGCTCCCTTCTCCTTCGACAAACCAAAAGTCGTCGGTGTATCCAGCGCCGGGGTTGCCCACGATGATCTCGTGGGCCCTCTCAGGAAAGTGCTTTCTCAAGACATCCGCAATAGCTTGAGGAGGTGCCTTTCCATTCGACATGAGGTATCTTTCCCCATTGGATTGGTCTGGGTGTTCGATAGTCCAGATGTGCATGCGCGCCACGTCGCGAACATCGATATAGCCTGCGCCACCTATCTGCGGAGGCATGGTCTGGTGACCTGAGTAGATGTTCCAGACTGGGAGGAGCGTAGTGTTGAGCTTCTCGGGGGTGGCGGGCCACGAGACAGGCGGACCGGTTACCACAGCAGGATTAACTGCCGCGACGGCGAATGACGGCGTGTTGGCCTCAACCCATTTCCACATGGCTCTCTCTGCGGCCGACTTGCTGGCACCGTAGGCCACGGGAGCAGAAAATTCACTGCGTGCCACGGACTCGCCAGTCTCGTTCCAGTCGATCTCGCTATACGCGTGATCAGCCGGGAGGCGCCATTTGTCGGAGATTGCTGCGATGGACGAGGTCACGACGAAAGCCTTGAGCTGAGGTCCTGCGGTTGCCTTTGCTGACTCTAGAATTGAGAGGTTTCCGCCAATCGCGGGCCCAAAGAAAGCATCGACGCTAGTGAGGGTGAAGTCCACCGGCGAGGCGGTGTGGATGATGGCGTGGACACCTCTAACTGCCGCGTCAAATGCGCCGGGCGCCGTGATGTCTTTGACCTCGACGTGCTCGTACTGTGATTCATGGCCTTTGAAGACCCCTGAGAGAAGGTGTTCTTTCGCTGCTATGGATCGCGAGGTGCCTCTGACCTTGTAGCCCTTGAGCAGTAGCTGCAGACCAATGTGTGTAGCAATGTAGCCATTGATCCCGGACACCAGGACAATCTTGTCCGAGTTGTCGGCAGAGGGCATGGGTGAGATAGATCGAGAACGACTACGGCTTCGACTTAAGGATCGGAGATAGATATGACTGAGTCGTTTGGAGGTCTCCAGGATTGCTTTGTTGGGGAGGAAAAGCCTTCGGGGGCCGAGGGTTGCACGGTCCTGGAGTCTGCGATACTCCGTTGTCCAGCACAAAGGTTGATATCTGGGCCCTCGACAGAGAGTACTACTGGATTGGGTCGTTCAAAAGCTTCTGGTTGTACTAGTGCCCACTCGAGGAATGATCTCATCGGTCGCGGCTTGATATAGGCACTTAACAGGAGAAAATACTTATCGAAAATTATCCCCTCGTGTCCAATAGGAGTTTCGAGTTGTTTCCGGCGCGGGCCTTGTCGGCAAAGAAGTGCGATGACAGTGGCACTGATTTCTAAGTCTCTTGCACCTACTGGTAATGTTCAAATTGTTGTAGGAAAGGAGGAGTCGTGCTCTGGTCAAAGTCGAAGAAATGGTTTTTGTTTTGTCGTGAGGCGAATGTGAATGTGGCAGGAGACACAATTCCATAAGCTGAGAAATCCTTCAGCACCGGCAGGTGGCTGAGCTGATGAGCCTCAACAAACCTGTACGAGGGAGTCATATTTCGCCAATGAGAGCGACGCTTCTGCTGTCGCATTTCGACCCAATAGATATTAAGCAGATTCAATTTCTTGACTGTCTCTTAAAAGCTCATATCCTCGCTTGCCGTTACTCCTTGCCACACCATCTCGATGCATTTATGCCCGCAGGCTACCGTACTAGTAACTGATCCCACAGCACGATAAGATCAATAGCCAGCGTTCTTAAGTTCATTTTCTGTCCATTCCCACAGCTTGCGTCCTGCCTCGGGATCTGTCGACCATTTGGGCTTCCTGAGCTTACCGACAGGAGTATAGTAGGCCCCATTGACAAGATCCTGCTTCTTTGCGCCAGCTGATGCCCACAGTGAGTTCAGTGCGCCCGTCTCGATTGATCCAAATAGTAGAGGGCTGATAATCTTCGACCCATACTTCAACAAGATACTCGATTCGGCGCTGGGAACATGTAGATCCGTCTTGATGATGCCTGGATGCAGTGAGACGCTGCTGAGGGTTGGGTATCGTCGAGCCAACTCAGCGGCGAACATGATATTGGCAGCTTTACTCCCGGCGTAGCGGATCCAAGTCCCGCATGCGCTCAACTTTTCGGTCGAGAGGATGGTGTCGAGATTTGGGCTCAGATTGTGTACCTCTGAGGACACAGACACAACCCGGACATCCGAATTGTGCTCTTTGGCGGTCTTTTGTAGAGTGGGAAGAAGGAGTTTGGTCAACAGGAAGTGGCCCACGTGGTTAGTGCCCATTTGGATCTCTTGTCCAGAGGGTGTCTTCTCCAGAGGAACAGCCATTATACCAGCATTGAGTATGAGAACGTCAAGGCGATCAGAATGACTGATGACTTGGTCAGCAGCTTGCTTGATGGATGGTAAGGAGGCGAGATCAAGCGGGAGGTACTCGATGTCGATGTCTTGAGAAGTCTTGGATTTGATGAGTGCGACGGCTTCGCGTCCCTTTGATTCGGTTCTCGAAGCAAGGAAGATCTTTTGGGGATTGTGCTTCGCAAGCTGGAGCACAGTTTCCTTTCCGATACCATTGTTGCCGCCAGTCACGAGGATGACTTTGCCAGCAAGGCTAGGAATGCCTGTAGCTGGGTTAAACGTCGCGCCAAAAGGCCACATGCTTGCAAGACCGGGCTGTAAAGCTTCGAGGCCAAGTAGAGGGTGAAGAGCGTATGGCAGAAGGAGTCCTGTTACGAGGCCGGTGAGGTCTTGAAGAGTGATCTGTATTGAAGGTGCTGGAGCTATTGTGGAGTGCTGAACATGGCGAGCTTCAAGTTTTCGATCTTCACTCGTCTCCTTTTGTAATCGGTCACTGGAGTGGTTATTTGCCTGTTCTGAAATATGTGGCGCCATGAGCGGCGGTTAGTTGTCCCGAGTGTCTTGATAATGTTTACATTTTGGATCGAGGCAGCTGTGTCGCAGCGTCACCAATACCAGGGGATGAATCCTGATGTCGGTGGCAGGGACTCTGGAGAATCGGGGACTGAAACAGGGAGCGAGCTCCTCGGTACGGGCGTTAGAAGCCTACAAGACCAAGAGTTTAGGGCCTGGGCCAATCAATGTTAGGGACTACACACTTCAAGTAGTAGTGCTGTACCTATTGCACAGATAATTACTCATCGACCTCTTTTTGCTCTGCGCTTTGAAAGATCGAATCCGGCGTGTCAAGAGACAACATGATATGTAAGTAGAGCCCGAGACCGGGTTTAATTTCAAGACTACTATCTAGATAGTAGATGGCTTTGAGTCCAAAAAAAAAAGATGCGCAGAGAAGTCAGAGCTCTGACTGATATTTCGTCGCTTTGTTTGCGATATCGCCTAGGTATATTTTGATGCTAGAAACCCCTACGAGCAAAGAAAACATGTGCAACAGTAACAGAGACAGTCACATCGTGGTGTCAAAGCAGCACCAGCATTCATCGTGGCTTATGGGGATGAGGGTTCCATCAGAGCGTCGGGCGTGCTAGGATACGGCAAAGTACAGAGCCACGGCACCACATATCGCAAAACTCGTCCGTAATGTGGGAGAAACGAGAGGGAGCAGAGTGGCAGATCGCTAAACTGCAAATGAGCACGTTAATGGGTGAGGCGCAAATGTGCCGGACCAGTCACAGCCGAGGGCACAGCGGAGCAATAGGACTCAGCCAATCACGCCTAGGGATTCGGAAAGAGAGAAAACTGGGGAAACTTGCTCACTTTTCTGAGGGAAAAGGCATCGCATCCCGCACGCCGCAAAATGTCCTTGATCTCTTTGTTCTCCCTCTCCATCCAACGTCTACAAGGCGAAGACTCGAAAGGAAAGACATCATCGTGAAATACATCATAAACAACAATTAGGCGGCACCTCTCGAAAGACCACACTATGGACATGTCAAGCTCATCCTCCATGTCCTCCGGGATGATGACCATGGTCTTCACCACCTCTCACACTACACCACTCTACTCGAACGGCTGGACTCCTTCATCCGCGGGAGGCTACGCTGGAACATGCATATTCCTCGTCATCCTCGCCATCGTCCTGCGCTCATTATTCGCCGTCAAGGGCGTCCTGGAACAGCGGTGGTCCATCGCCGCCCGAAACCGACGCTATATCAGAGTCCAGGATCGTCCCACCGAAGCTGGACGAATCGACGAAGACCCTGATGCGAAGACTGGTTCGCTCATTACTGTGAATGGCGTCGAGGAGAACGTCAAAGTCGTTCAAGCCAAGGCCGGGTTTATGCCATTTCGCCTGTCTGTCGATTTACCCCGAGCGGCCATGACCACTTTGATTGCCGGTATTGCTTATTTACTGTGAGTCTCTAGTCTCTCCCCGCAGAATACCATCGTCGAGAAGGAGTAGCTCGGGAATACTGACGCATATCTATGTTTCAGAATGTTGGCCATCATGACGATGAATGTGGGCTATTTCCTCTCCGTGCTCCTGGGCGTGTTTCTGGGCGAGCTAGCTGTTGGACGCTTTGCACGCAACGACGAACATTTCCATTAAGCGCATTTTATCTGTGTACCTTTACTCTTACCACCTCGCCTAGATGGTTTTGGGATATCTGAAGGAGCGAGCACGGAGCTACGGGACAACATCTGGGACGAAAAAATTATGGGGATCCCTTGAGACATGGGACTAGAGAATGCGTGTTACTCTGGCCATCTACGACTTTTTATGTATGCAGCGTTTATGGCTACCCTAGACAGAAATTGATTCTCGTCTACACACACCACACATTCTTGTCCTGCCCTGTAAATATGTTTTGTTTTTAGTGTTCTCCGTGAGACGATAATTGTGTCTGGTCCAGGATGCTGTGCCTATTACGGCCACGTCTCAACCGTATCCCACTCACCTACCGGCTTACTTGGCTCCTGACCTCCAGGACCGCCCATCTCCTCTGCCAACGTCCAGATCTGCCTCGTCGCCTTGGTGGGATCCGTCAAATCAACCATCTCCACCTCTTCGGGCGTGATAATGGCAACTCGAAAGTTCCGCCTCGCCAAAGTTTCGTCGAAGAGATGGCCGGCCTTCTGACCCAACTTTTCGCCCACATGCTCATTGCGTCCCTTCGGCAAGGGTTGACCTGGCGGAGGATTCTTAAACGAGCCGCGCATGATGGGGGACAGATTCTCAAAGGTGTTTTCGACTTCGCGCTTCCACGACCACGAGTCGTTGTTCTGCCCAGTAGCCTCGCCTGTTTCCTCCGTCTGGCGCATGTATCTGCCGACTTCGGCCTTGACAGTCACAGTACCTGAATTCTGTGCATCTTCGCCTTCGAGGTCGTCCGCCGCCACGAGCCAACACCTCCCCCGTATCCGCCACTGCGTGTGTGTCTGCTTGATCCAAAACACCGCCTCGACGGGCCCGCCCCCGCCGGTGCCGGATCTCGACTGCGCCAGATCTCCTCGGCCCTTCCCGGTTGCGAATATGTCATACGTCTTGGCCATACGCGCGTCCGTTGTGAATGTAGGGCAGTCGGACTCGTAAATCGACGGGTTCTTTGGCAATTTGTTGTGTTCGTTTTTGGGCAACGAAGCCCAGAATCCACGGAAGATGCATGTCCGTGCGCGGGGTTGGCCTGTCGAAGTCACAGTGGCGAGCGTAAACTCGGTGCCAGCACCCGCGTCACTATCGCTTGCTTTACCCAAATGTTCTTCAAAGGTGCGTTTCCATGGGGCAGTGGTCGACTGCGTGGGGTGCGTGGACGCCATGACTGTAGAGGCGAGGTGAGCGAGGCGACGAGACACGCCTGCAGTTCTGTGGGCCAGTTTGACGGAGCTGGATGGTGGGAGCAAAAGTCAAGTGATGTCCGAGGACATGATTCACGAAGCGCTGCTCATATATGTCAACATGGTCGAACTTTATGGCACCGATACCCATGAAGTGATGTTTTCATGACGCGCAGATTGTCAAATCCGTGGAATGACGTCGACTGTGACTGCAGCCCTTCTACGACGGGGGTACAAGGACGTATTACTTCTGCTGGAATCCAACAGCTCAGAGGAAGCCGTTTCAAAATAGAATGTAAAGAGCTCTGCGAATGTTGAAGACAATAAACTACAGAATTTCCAGCATCTGCTATCATGAGGCAGATCTACTTTTACTTGAAGTCTGCCAGTTCACACCGGGGCAGGACTTTCTCATGCGCGCCTCTGCCGTCCCAGCTCCTTTTCCAGCACCATGCGTCATCTCTTGCCTTCCCGTTCGACTTGCCCTCTAACACATTAACGACGTACTTACCAATGTTGGGCAGGAATTTCCAACTGTGAAACGAACCTGCAGTCGCAAAATACAAGTTGGACAGGCGCGGGTCGGGGTGCGGAGCGATCAATTGATTCTGGTCTGGTGAGATGGCATCCCAGCACAGTCGCCAGTCGTCGGGGGTTCGGTCGTTATCGAGGATCTCAGGGACGCGTTGACGGATAATGTCGATAGATTCTCTCTTAAGCGATTCTGGGACGGCCTGTTGGTCTGGAGAAGGCACCGAGATGCTCTGGCCTGTTTCTGGATGTAGCTGAGTATTGAGGAAGGTATTCGCGTTTGTAAACTTAAACCAATGGTCTCTGTTAGGCGGCATTACCTCCCCGCGAGCTCCATAGATCAAGACTGGCATCTGGGAGTAATGCCTCGCCTCGTCTTCTGATACCTGAAAAGCAGCAACGCAAACTCCCGCGGCTTTGATTTGATTTTGAATACTGTTCTCTGGTGGGATTTTCATCACCTTCTCAAAAGATGCCATCAAGTATGGGGTCCAGGCTCCGGTAGCAAGCAAGATCTTTTTGCCAGAAAAAGTCCGCCCGTCAGCAGTGTGGACACCGATCAGCTTTTCGCCGTCACTGAGCAACTCAGTCACTTCCCCTACCTCTTGTTTCACCCCTGCTTTTACAGCCTCACCCATCAATGCAGCCACCGCAGATGAAGCGTCGGCCCACCCAGCACTGGAATTTGTATAGGCTGATGCATAACCCGTCGTATCAATACCAGAGAGAACACCGCCCCAGTTTGATTTGACGGCGTCAAGTGAGATATCGGACGACGTATCCGGACGTCCGCTTTCACGAAAATTCCTGCGAATTCTGTCTGCGAGATCACTACCCTTCTCGTCGACCATTACCCACCCAGTTTGATGGAAATACTCCTTCATGATGGTATTAGTGGTCCACCACTCCATCGCCTCGTAGGCCAGTTCCATATAGAAAGCCTTGCTGTAATCAGCGCGCACGATCTTGTTGATATCTGAAGATGCGGCCTGGGGTGATGGCGACAATGCACGATCCACTACGGTAATCTGCACGGGAGTGTTGGCATACTTCAGGGCAAGGTGATAGGCTGTGCTCGTCCCGAAGATGCCTCCCCCAACGATCAGGATATCGCAGTTCCCAGCGTCAATGGATCCCATGTTGACGGGAAGTCTCCGCGAAAGGTTGGGTGAGTGAGTAAGTACAGGGTCGCTGAGTAATTCTTTTCGAGGCTGTCTGTCCTAGGTGCGGTCAGTACTGAAACAGGAATTTTTTCATCTCAGTAGCAGCCGCAGGGATCGTTAATTCGCAATTGGTGGGTGAGGAGATACGGGTAAGTAGTACCAGTAGCTTATCTCGTCGTGTTGGGTGGCTTGACGGGTATTCGCAGCGGCACTCGAGGCGGAGGTACCAGTGAAAAGGTAAAGTTGTCGCCGAGGAGTCCTTGGATCTTTCGCCGGGAGCCACCACCCCATCGTAATAAGGACAAAGTGCTTATGGCTACATTGGCATCTGGCGTGTTAAGACCCCCCTTATCTCCAGTGGTTCTCCAGTGATACTCCAGCCATTCTCCACGCATCGTCAGCTTGAAGTATTACACCCACGGCACTGAAACCCGTTTCCCCAATTCTCAGTCTTCAGGCCATCCAGGGCCTCACCAGCCTTCAGAAGTCCCACTTGTGCCTCGGTATTTCGACGAAATTACAGCCGGTTGCTGCCACCCGCAAAACAAATGAGTACCGCTGCCCTCGCACCCTCGCGCTCTCGCTATCGGATTCATGAAAATGGGGGTTCCAAAGTGACGGGCGTGGAAATTGTCGGCGGCACTTAAGATCCACGACTTTGGTTTGCATTGCACCTTTTTTTCGTCGGTGAAACTTTAGAATCTTTACCGCATCTGCATCCTTGACTCGCAGGCACCTGAAGAATCATGGCTCTCGGTAAGCTCCTCTTTCTCAGACGAGAAGGCGATCAACTCACTGACCTCAATCTTTCTCAGCGACGGCAGCAGCAGTCGCCGCAGGTGGCTGGGCTGCAGCTGCTTACCTAGATGCAAAGTACCATTTTCGACAAGACCTTCAAAGCATCGCTAGACTGAGAAAAGGCGCAAAGGAGTATGCTCGGATCAGCAAAGAGGACAAGATCTCTTTCTTCTACGTCGTAGAGGAGACATGCAAGAAGAGGTGGAATGACCGTGCCATATGGTGGAGAGAGGGAGAGTGCACCTTTGGACAGATGTACGAGGAAATCCTCCAATATGCACAATGGATGCTTGAACAGGGCGTCAAGCCAGGCGAGCTAGTCGCCATGTACATGACGAATACGCCTCAGTTCATATTCGTGTGGTTTGCCTGCGCGGCCATCGGCGCGGCGCCTGCGTTCATCAACTACAATCTCGAAGGGAAGGCGTTGATGCATTGCTTGGCCGTATGCGAGACCAAACTTTTGGTGGTCGATGAAGATGCAGGTTGTCAGAAAAGAATCGGTCTCAGCAAGGCCGACATCGAAGAGCGAGGGACGAAAATTGCGATCCTCGACAGTGCTTTGAGACAAGAGATTGCCGCCACACCCCTTGTCAGACCCAGCGACGACCTCCGCAAAGGCATGAAGGGCAGTTTTCCGTATTGTTTAATATACACCAGGTAAGCAGCATCCACTTCGTCAACTGCATCCACCCCATCCGCCTCGCTTCAACAATTCGCCCTTTGGGTTTTGCCTGAATAGGAAGTACTCACATGTTTTCACAGTGGAACCACCGGGCTCCCCAAAGGGTGTGCCTTCACCATGGAACGAGTCTACGCCATGAGTGCACACAACACACCCATCTGCGAAGGCGTCCCTGGCGTAGACCAATGGTACAATGCCATGCCCTTGTATCACGGCACCGGTGCTATCACCACTTCCTGTGCTCTTCTTCAAGGAATCTCCATTGCCATCGCTCCCAAGTTCTCCGTGTCTCGCTTCTGGAACGACATCCATGACTCACAATCCACCTTCTTTGTATATGTTGGCGAGACCGCCCGTTATCTCCTTAACGCACCGCATCACCCACTCGAACGAGACCACAACCTCCGCTGTGTCTATGGCAATGGACTTCGCCCAGACGTGTGGGAGAAATTTCAAACCCGGTTCAACATTCCCCAAGTCGCCGAATTTTTCAACTCGACAGAAGGAATGTTCAGTCTGTTCAATTATGACAAAGGCCCCTATTTGAGGTGCTGTGTTGGACATCACGGTTTGATCCTCCGCACGATTCTTCGGAATGTCTACATTCCAGTCAAGATCGATCACGAAACTGGCGATATCTGGCGAGATCCCAAGACGGGCTTCGCACAGCGGACCCCTTATGAAGAAGGGGGTGAAATGATTGTGGCAGTGCCGCACAAGGAAGCGTTCCAAGGATACTGGAGATCGCAGGCCGCGACGGACAAGAAGTTCTGCACCGATGTGTTCAAAAAGGGGGACATCTATTATCGCTCGGGAGATGCCCTGAGGCGTGAACCCGACGGCCGATGGCACTTCCTCGATCGGCTGGGCGACACTTTCCGCTGGAAGTCTGAAAATGTGTCGACCGCCGAGGTAGCCTTGACGATTGGACAATACCCTGGCATCGCAGAGGCCAACGTCTACGGAGTTATCGTGCCAAGTCACGAAGGCCGTGCAGGATGTGCAGCCATCCATCTGGACCCCAATTACACCGGGCCTGCCGTCGACTATAACGAGCTTCTCAAGTTCACTAAGTCGCGCCTTCCCCGGTACGCTGTGCCCGTGTTCCTGAGAATCGTCAAAGCGAGCACGCACATCCACAACCACAAGCAAAACAAAGTTCCCCTTAGGAAGGAAGGTGTGGATCCAAAAGCCGTGGGCACTGAGGCGCCTGCGGGCAAGGACGACGTATTTTTGTGGGTGCCGCCCAAGGAAGAACGATATGTGCCTTTCAAGGAGCAAGATTGGAACAAGTTGGCTGCTGGTCAAGTGCGCTTATAATTAGAGCACGCTATAGAAGTGGAAGAGGATCTCAAGCGATACTTTGGCCAAGATACATGGAGTGTATATATACCTTGGTATTATACAATGTATACGTATGAGTAGTAGATGAAGCAAGCGAACATTTAATATCTCTATGTTAGAGAGGAATATGTCCTGATCTTTGCTAAATATCGATTACCGTTCGTTCTCAACTAATCCATCGTGACTCTCTTCGCGCCCTCTCTGCGCACCCTCCTCTTCCTGCCGTTGCTTGACCTTGGCCGTGTCTGCGTCCCGCTCCGGTACAAACACGTACATGGGCCACTCGACCCCAACGGTCCTCTTGACTATGGTGGGTAGCCTCCTCCACACAGCTTGGGGCATGGGGATCAAGATGCTTGTGCTGTCTAGCCAAGTCTTGTACTGCTTCCACATGGCGCCGTCCGGCCCATCCTGTTCGAACTTCTTCTTCGCGCCGGGTCGTTCCTGGAGCGTGAGTCCGGACAAGAAGAGCAGCAAGCTCGTGAGCATCAACGGGCCCACAATGCTAGCGTACTGCGCTGCGCAGCCGCCCGAAGAGGACGGCACATATCCGTACGCCGAGGGGGAGATGCACAGTGTGAAGATGGCAAACTGCACGAGAATCTCGCCAAAGTAGTTGGGATGCCGGCTCCAGGCGAACAGGCCCACGTCACAGGTGCGGCCTTTGTTCCTGTCGTCCGAGCGGAATCGATACTTCTGCGCGTCGGAGACGGCCTCGACCACAAATCCCACCGCCCACATCACCACGCCGACAATGTCTGCAGGAGTTCCAAAATCCGGCACATCGTAGCGCGCAGCGACGGCGTTGGAGTTCAGGATCGTCACGGGCATCGACACGGTCCAGACCCAGACCATCTGGAACACCCAGAAGCCCAGGAAGGAGAAGAACTTGCCGCGCATGTCGTCGAAGCGGGTGTCGCTGCCGGTCTTGAGGATACGGAACAGCAGAAAACCCGAGAGCCGGAACGCCCACACCATCAGCCCCAGAGCGGCCACGATCTGACGCGCATTGTGCGTGGCGCTCAGCGAAAGCGTCAGGATAGCGAGGATGATGAAATTGGTGCCGCCGGCGAAGTCGGTCAGCTTGTCGAATTGGAACGTGTAGGCGATGGTGAAGCCCAGGAGTTGGTAGGCGACGGTGACGAGGAGGGTCAGCGCCAGGAAGTACGCATCCAGGACATTGTGGATGGCCATTGTCGCTTGTCGTCGGTGTGCTATGGTTGGAGTGGTGAGACGACGGCGGGAGATTGGATGTTGGTTGAAGACCTTGAAAACGAGATACAAAAGAGCCTCCTGGGTTGCGATATATGCCTGAAACACGGAAGTTTCTCTCATTCCAAAACTCAAAATATGACGACGAGTCTTCAGATCAGTAGACGATGAGAACATCACTCAGCGTGTAGACGTCGTACACTTTTGGAGTCGACGGCCCATCGCAGTTCGAGTCCCCATTGCGCTTAGCAGGCTCGTAGGCTCCAAGCTGCTTGGTGAAAACGCACATGCGTTCTTGGATGTGAGGATCTCGTATTTTCCTCTGTAGACATCTCGCGTCGCGAACCTATGACGTCGATGAATCGAAGCTGCGATCGTGGTGTCCACGCAGATCTGCGTGACTTGTTGTAGGGCTCAGTAACTCTCTAGGTGCCGGGATAAGACGGCATGCGGGCTCTCTGGGCTTCATCGGCCCCGACCGGGACCAGTTAGGGGGGCCTATGGAACTGCCTAGGCCGCCGTTAGGCCTCCTCATTATGCACAGGCCACCCACGCTGCATGTCCCGCACCGTCCTTGTTCCTGGTTCCTGCAGGTCGAAGCCTCGCCACTATCAAAAAGGAAAGTCCCAAAATTTACGTTTTCCTGTGCTGCGTGGCATCCGAGTCGGGCACTAGCAGGAGAATTGAGAGATCTAGGCGGAACGGCACGCTCGACGACGACGACGACGACGACAATGTTCTTAGTGTGTGGTAGACTTTGTTGGTGGCATTACCTGTAGGCCACTGCTACGTGACTCGGAACCTGGCCGGAGAAGGAAAGTTCTCGTACAACGACAACGACAACTACGACAAATTGCAATGGCAAGGGTAGAAGTAATGAGAGACAAGTTTTTAAATATTGTACTACATGAACAACATGCACTACCCAGGTACCTATCACCAAACTGCATACACCGACAATGATACTGATATTTTATGTGCCGGGGTGCTGGTATCCCGTTCTTCTCTCTATGGGCACGACTTTGCTGACATAGGTAATGGATTCTCGAATTACGCAAAATGGCTCCGGTTGCAAATTCAAAACAACAAAATAACAAAAACACAATAACCATCCTGGGTGCCCAGGACGAGCGACCTTTGATCAACTCGTAACTCCTCTGTTTCTCCTATCATGTAATGTTCTTGCCTTAGCCTCGAGACGCCCCGTGATGCATAATTTTTCCCAACCGCGCACCATGCTCGTTTTGTTTCTTTCTGGATTCGCTTGTCCTTTTCAGGCACCTGCAGCGCGAGCCACACAATGCGGACCGCTGCTTTGTTCGTGGTTCGTCATTACTCGGAATTTGGCTCAAATCAGAGCTCGTAGGCGCCCCATGCGTGTGCGTCTCCAATGACGGCTTCGACATTGGTCTTGATGCGCTCCTGTATGTCGACTGTAGAATCGTCACTGGTCGGGTAGGTGGTATCCATACTAGTGGCAGTATAGGAGGAGAAATTGGTGGAGCCGAGAGGTGGCTGTCGCCAGACTCCGCCAACGTAGCCTCTTTCGATCGCAAGGGCCTTGAGGGGAAGCGGGTTAAATCTAGTGATGAAGGCTTTGTCCAACACGCGATCTTTTGGCTGGGAATATTGTTCGTATTCAGCGATGGCAGCCTCCAGAGTCCAGCCGGTAACTCTCCGGAAACTGGCTGTCATACAGCCAGTTCGGTGCTTGCCCTTGTTGCAGTGGATCAACATAGGATGTTTGGAGGGATCGAGGATGAGTTCAAGAACCTTGTGGACGGTCTCGTCGGAAGTGTAGACCTCAGGGTCCTTGTTGGCGATGATTGGGATGTGGTAGTGGGTGATGCCGTTCTTGGTGATGAAGGCTTGGTAGTCGGCTGGAAGGACTTGTGGGACCAAGGTGATGATGGTCTTTAGACCCAGCTTCTTCAACTCGAGGAAATGAGGAGTTTGGGGATAGCTAGATCGGAAAAGACCAGGGGCGATGACCTGGAAGTTGACAGGGCGACCAGTGCCATCGGGAGTAGGGGGCTGAGATTCGTCGACTTGGGCTGGCTTCGGATCGGCGTTGATGTCCAAAGCAGCAAGGGACGCAGCGATTTCGCTGGGGTTGATCGCGGTATCAGACATTTTGACAGAATTTATGTTCGTGAGGTCTGGGGGCTTGGGGTGGCAGTTCTTGGAGTTTTAGAGAAGTATTGTGCGTGATACTGTAGATTTGGGGATGTTGGAGGATTCAAGAATGGTTGGGAAGAGCGGCCAGATATATTTTTCGAAGGGGGGAGGTCCTCGTTCGCAACCTGGAAGAATTCTGAAAGGACTCCGGATCTTCGTGTGGTGGACCTTTACAAAGAAGGGTTTTGAGTTGAGGACCTGCCAAACAAGAGTCCGGAACTCGCGATTAATTGGCCATCCTGTTCCAACGAAGTGGTTGTACCAATGACCGGACCAAGATCAGATGTCGGTGCGATACTTTTCTAGGACTTCAACAAGCGGAAGAGCGGGAGAGTAGCAGAAGTAATATGACCGGTCGTCCTATGAGGTGAGAACAGTGTCACCCGACAGTGAAGGTGTGAAGAGGACGCGGTTGAGGCAATTATCTTAACCGTGGACGCCCTTGAGAGGAGGCAGCAGGGATGATTGGACGCATGGTGGCCGTGGTGTTTAAAGGACTCTGCAGAGCAGAATGAGCCTCCGTGGTAGTCAAGGGTAAGGCCATGTTACGGAAGGGAAGAAGAAACGAGGGGAGGGGATGGGATGGTCGTTTTGCGAGAATTCTGGGAGGAGAAAGAAAGAGAGATCAGGAAACCGAGAATCTGATGTTTTTTTATGAAGCTTGATAATTATGTGGAAGCCAGTGATTGATGATTAGAGGAGCCACTGGCAGAGAGGAGTCACAGGAGCCACAGGAGCCACAGGAGCTCCGTGCACAACAGGCAAACAAGAGGAGGCGACGAAAGGCGAAAAGCGAAGAGCGAAAGAAGGGACCGAATCTCGAGCGAGTCGAAAAAAACTTTCATTTGCTCCGATCATTTCAAGTTGGCGTTTGGTCATTCCAGTTTTTTGCCTGTCGTGCGAGGGGGAGGAGCTGCTGCCAATGACTCAGCTACGAGACTTTGCTAGGCACTCGCCAGGTAGTAATCGTCCAACACGTGTCCCTTTTTCCCAGAGTCACGCTGTCTCCTTCCGGACACCGCCGAAATTTACACTTCTTCCCGGCCTAGGCGCTTGCTAGGTACCTATCAGGCACTTACAGGTAGTACATGCACGGTACCTACTAGGAGTAGTAATTACCTAGGGACACAATATTCACTGCGTGCTCGATTACTCAATTCGTGCCCAAACCAAACATGTCGGTGGAATTCTTCCATGCAGCTTCACAGACCGCTTCTACTGAGATGCCCTTGACTCGCGCAATCACGTGGGCCACCTGCACAATGGTCGCGGGCTCATTTCTCCCTTTGACCATCATCCCTTTCTGCCACTTCTCCTTCTTGACCGCCTTGGGAACAACGGGTCCATCCTTGAGGTGTTGGGACGACGCGTGCGACGCTCGAATTTCACACCAAGGTCCGTCGGTCTCGATTTGCAGCCGATCAAGTGGGACTGCCCTGACCGCCTCCAGGTTCTCCTCTGTTTTCATGCTGCACCCGTTAATCCCGATATCAAACCCGAGCTTGAGAAGAGACTCCATCTCCGGTACCGTCCCCGTAAAGCTGTGTACCAGTCCTCTCTTCGGGAGCTTGTCCAGTCGTGCACTGATGATTCCCTCAAAGTCTTCACTGCATGCTCTCGAGTGGAGAAAAAGGGGCAGGTGCATTTCCTCGGCCAAATCCAGCTGCAGCTCGAAGTATTTGAGTTGAGTGTCCTTGGGTGATAGAAACAACCGGTCGTAGTCGAGGCCTATTTCCCCAAATGCCACACCATACCCACTCTCTTTTGCCTGCAGGGTCAGACCACGGAGCTCCTGGATCAGCGCTTGTGGGCCTCCCTTGAAGGAATCAAAGTCTTGTGTAGAGCAGGGATGAACTCCGATGGTTGCGTAACAAACTCCCGCTGTGAACAAGTCAGAAAGATCATCTCCAGGTCTTCCAGAAGGAGAGAGGTACGGTACTGCTTGGCAATATCGACAGCATGCTGTGACTCCTTCAAGTTCGATCCAGTAATCATCATTTTCATACAGCCAGCATCCAGGGCTCGTTGAACAACATCGTCAAGATCGTCTTCGTGTGCTTTCTTGCCATGGTAAGTCCCTCGAAAGACTGGATCTCCGAGATTGATGCCGACCTGGCCAGATTGTCAACATTGCACTCCTCTTTGGATCGTGTCCTTCTACCCACGTCTGCGTACCTCAAGGGCTGTGCGTTGTCCCCCATCTTGACGGAGGTGTATCTGCGATGATTGCAGATGAGTTCAGTTCCCCCACCGGGCCATGTCTGCCTTGTGATGTCTGTGATATGCCTCAGCTATGACTCAATCCCGTGTCCCAGATCATCAGAGGCTTACCAGAAAAAAGACAACGACTTGTAGGCCACACAAAAGCCGACGATAGAGCCACGGACCGGATATTCACCCCACTGGATAAGCTGGATAATATTCTCAGCCTCACCGGCATTAAAATCTTGATGGTGCTGCAGGAACCAGATCTGGGTTGGATGAAGAACAGATGAAACTCGGCACTCGTCCCGCAAGCCGTGGACGGCCGTGTGACAGGAAACGGTCACATGACCGGTGGTTGAAGCTGTCGAGCTGTCTCGCCTGTCAAGTGCCTGCCTTCTAAGTGCTTCCCCCCAAAACTTCCCACCTTCGCCATCCTCCGCATCGGCTTTGACACCGACAACTTTGAGCTTCCCCATGCATAAATGAAACAACTCTCTATCATCGCATCATCTCGACATGCAAACGCCGTCGATAAGCGGCTAAAGATGTCACCGACGGCCTGACCAGCCGGCAAAATGCCAGGGCAGCCTTAATTTGATGCCCTCTTCTTATATATCTCCAAGGTATCTGCCAGGTAGGCTGGCAACTTTCTCTTTTCTTCCCTTCATCTCAGCAGACATCTTGTGACATGGCCCACCACAAACTTTCCGTCTCGGAAATATCATCCCACAACAGAGACACCGACTGTTGGATAGTCGTCGACAACCACGTCTGGGATATTACTAAATTCGCAACCGAGCATCCCGGCGGCCCTGGGATAATCTACAAATACGCAGGTCGAGACGCCACACAAGCGTACAATGAAATACACTCGCCCGCCATCATCAAGAACAACCTACCAGCAGATGCGCTCAAAGGAGTTCTGGACCAATCAACCGTAACGACAGAATGGTCGAAAACACCCCAGTCGGACCAGTCATCGAAAGCAAGGACCGCGAGCAATACCTTGGACAAACCTCCTCTAGACTCCCTCATCAACGCCCACGACTTTGAGCTCGCGGCACGCAATTCAGCAACCGCAAAGACATGGGCATTCTATTCTTCTGCCGCCAACGACCTGGTCACCCGAGACCTGAACGCTGCACTGTTCGGCTCCGTGCTCTTCCGGCCGCGAGTGATGCGTCGCGTAGACAAAATCACCACTTCAACGCGCATCCTGAATCACCCGGTTTCCTTTCCCTTAATGATCTCACCGGCCGCTATGGCGCGACTGATCCATCCGGACGGGGAATTGGCACTCGCTCGGGCCTCGAAGTCGCGACACATCGTGCAATGCATATCCAACAACGCCTCGTATTCAGCGAGCGAGATCGTCTCCCAGCCCTCGGTGGCAGACTACCCGTTCTTCTTCCAATTGTACGTGAACCGAGAGCGGCCCAAATCCGAAGCACTCCTGCGCAAGATTCATACGCATGCCAACATCACCGCCATCTTTGTGACCACGGACGCCGCCGCGGCGGGAAAACGTGAAGCGGATGAGCGCGTCAAGGCGGACGAATCGATCCAAAACCCCATGATGACATCCGGAGCCAAGAACGACAAGAAGGGCGGAGGCTACGGCCGGCTGATGGGCAGCTTCATCGACCCCAACCTAAACTGGGACGACATCATCTGGCTGCGCTCCCAGACCAAATTGCCACTCGTGCTCAAGGGCATCATGAGCGCCGACGACGTGGCGCTGGCGCTGCAGCACGGCCTGGACGGTGTCGTGCTCTCCAACCACGGCGGCCGCAACCTCGACACCTCGCCTCCAGCCCTGCTTGTGCTGCTCGAGATCCACGCCCGCTACCCGGAAATCATCCGACGGCATCACCCTTCGAGCCCTGCCGTGAAGGCGGGCCTCGCCCGCCCCTTCAGCATCTTCGTCGATGGCGGCGTGCGCCGCGGCACTGATGTGCTCAAGCTCGTCTGTCTGGGCGCCGTGGCCGCGGGCATTGGCCGGCCCGGGCTGTTCGCCACGGGCTACGGCCAGGAGGGCGTCGAGCACTTGATCGACATTCTGAGGGATGAGTTCGAGGTCGCCATGCGCAATTGCGGCATCACCAGCCTCGACGAATGTGGGCCCGAGTACGTCCACACCGGCGCGATTGATCACTGGGTCGTCAAGAGGAGACAGCATCCCTACGCTGTGGGCTGGGTGGGCGGGG